>OU015469.1:25551231-25629544 GCA_907164805.1 Brachyptera putata | reverse complement strand
CGTACCCAAAAAAGGGGAGGGGAAAACCCCAACGCTCGGAGTCTGATAGGTAAACATATGAAGGAACGCTGACATAACATCGGAGGTGCTGACATGATGGCTGACATGATATGCTGACTGATGCTGACATGAAGGTTGATTGTATGATACGCTGACGTAATGTGTTGACGTGATATGCTGATATCATACGCTGACATGATATGCTGACTTGATGTGCTGACATGATGTGCTGACATGATACGCTGACATGATGTGCTGACATGATACGCTGACTGATACGATAACCATATAGGCTTATACTTCTCTTTCACGAGAAAAGAAGATCGTTATCGAATAGAACGGGGCCGCCCCGGTGGCTCAGTCAATTATCGCTAGCGGTAGTAACTGAAGTCACTGTTGAGCGTGGGTTCGAGTCCCGCATAAGGCATGGGTTTTTGTAAACGTCCTTTCACCTATCATCACTTCATCGTTTCATTGTCATCCGCTCATTCGTACCCCCGTATAACCTAGCTGTTGGTGGGGTCATTAAGCAACATAGGAAAAAAAAAGGAATAGAACGGAGGTATCCCAACTTCTCAGCTCAACGTCATCTTGTGGGGAGCTAAATCTACCTAAATCATGTAAGAAGTTCAATAACTTAAGTTCATTGAATAAGTTATCTCGTCCAGAAAAATGATGATACCTTCATTAAATACGAGCTGAATAAACAACTAGTTCCTTTGGGGTAGAGAATCAGTGATCCCTCATATAGCTACATACTAAAACGGTTAAATTTGTGTCTGTTACGTTGGTAGACGATCTTCCGTTACCATGGTTACAAATATTTCCAGCTTTCACACTCCGTGGTACTCGCTCAAATCCAGACTAGAGGAAATCCCGGTTCAGACAGAGTGAAAGGGCCCTTATGGGAGATTAAACGTTCGACATTTGTTACCGAAAATAGCAGCGCTTTTTTAACAATCTACACAAATTGGTGGAAGCTGAGTCGATAATGCAGTTCTACATTCTGTGCCGCATGCTACTTTATCGACTATGGGGGTAGTGTTGTCTGAGAATCGTTATTAGATAAAGAATCTAACGTCCTCGACTCGATTTAGGTTTTTCTAACAAGGCAGAACATTTTTGTTCATTTTATTTTGTTTACTTTTCATACTTCATTTTTATTATTTTGAAAATTTACAATGTGAGTGAAAATTAATAATCATATTTTTTATGCAACTACCAATAATTGAGAAATATTAACTGATATACATTATGAAATTGAACATTTTAACTGGAATTAATTATATGAGATTTATCCTGAAAATTTACAATAAGAAACATCTACATAGGTAATTCACATAATACAGATGAATATTTTAATTATGATTAATGAGATTTATGTAGCTCCCCAAATGATGAATCAGGACTTTGTAGAGGAATCGGTCTGGCCCTTAGGCAGGATATTTTGGATACCCCTGCATATACCAACGTTCTATTGTGCATTGGAATACATCAGCAAGGTAATACTAGGTTCAGTGAAGTAAATTACTACATTATTATTCATGTTGATCGAATCAACAAGTTAGCTAAATACAAGCTGATCAAACAGGCTCTGGATCCTGCCCCCGGCCCGCCCCCGCCCCCACATCCCGCCGTTCGTCAATAATAACATTTATATTGATATTGGATAATTAGTGGTGATCAAATAAGAGCGGGATATACCAACTGATGATTTGCATATTAACTGATTGCATATTGATAAGTTGATTATTGGTCATAGTACAAATTAGCACACCAATAATTGACATAATAAGGGTGATAACCATTTAATTCGATTATGTTTGCCCAATTCACTAACCATCACTTGGTATAGGTCTAAAACCGGCTCAATATTCATGAAAATAATAATAATAATAATTGTATATAGTCCATTGGAATTGAATACTTTTATATTATTTATATTATTTTGGGGTGGTAAGATCGCCCTTGTGGTGCCCCGTCCAAACGATCTCATATTTTATCATTAGCCTTAAGGCGGTGCACGCACGGTGCTTATAAAAATAGAGATACTATTTTTTTTCTTCATCACGAACAAGTGTATTTAAATGAAAAGTATATCAAACCCAATTTTATGCTCTTCAATTAATATGACATTCTTTTTCTGTGAATTCAATCAGTTTTAAGATTTACGTCAATACATTTTATCACGTTCTTGATATTCATTAACGTATTATCTTAAAACTGGTTGAATTAACAAAAATAGAATGTCATAATAATTGAAGAGCATGAAATTATCTTGGGTTTGATATACTTTAATTCAAATACACTTGTTCGTGATAAAGAAAAAAATAGTAGAGATGAATTTCTCTATTTTTATAATCACCGTGTATGCACCGCCTTAATTGGGACCAATGATTTTGTATCAAGTTTCGATTTTATTAAAAATATATTTATTCTGTGACTACTAGAATGAATTGTAACTACGACTGATGAAGGTTCGAACCACCCTATCGGTAATCGTTGTGACAGTCGGGACGGTCGATCGGAACATTCTGTGCTTCCGTTTACACAATTATTAAATCCAATGAAATCCAATATAACAAAATGTGATAGTAATTCAATCATGATTTTCTATCTCATGCTCCATTAATGAGGATTCATTGTTTGTTTGTAAGCAATCAGCATATTATTTCAGAGAGCATTTCAATCAATCTCTATTATATGAAATGGAAATGACATCAGAAAAAATGAGAATTTAATTAACTTATGACATGAGTAATCCCGATATGTTATTACAGTTACTTGTTTGCTTTTCTTTTAATGAGAATAACGACCTCTTCTCATTGACCTCGGGATGAACTGTAACCATAACGGTAAATATATATATATATATATATATATATATATATATATATATATATATATATAAGCAGCATTCGTTTCGTTCGTTCGTTTCGTTAAGCGTCGTTAAGCAGCATTATATATATATATATATATATATATATATATATATATATATTCAATGCTGCTTAACGACCCCACCAACAGCTAGGTTATAGGGGGGTACGAATGAACGGATGATAATGAAAGGATGAAGAGATGATAGATGAAAGGACGTTTACAAAAACCCAAGACTTATGAGGGATTCGAACCCACGCTCAACGGTGACTTCAGTTACTACCGTTAGCGATAATTGACTTGACCACCAGCGGCGGCTATATATATATATATATATATATATATATATCAATCACCTTTCGGTAATTTGCCCTTCCTTGAAACAACTGGTGGCTCTGAAAAGAGCCTTGGGTTTCGACGTTTTGGCTGAAAACGTTCAGCCATCTTCAGGAGTCGTTGTGGTGTGGTAGCCGGCAATCGAGTCGAGTTACATATACATAACAAAAAGAATGATTATTTCAGTTCATAGAATTTAAAAAATAGGATTAGACATTCTAAAGGAATTCATACTATCTCAATTATACAAAACACACTAATTGCCTTTCTAATTATAATTGTCATCAGTCTCTAATGTGCACACGTATTTTCTGTTCTGCATTCAAACACAATATCTAGTTGCCAAGAAACATATCCTTAACGAGTTTACCAGACAAACTTGTGTGAGTGTCTTCCTAATACTTGATAATTACCTCCGTCTACTATTGTATTCTGTATTCTGTAAGTAGACTTAGCAATAAGTTGCCGGTAACGTTCGGATTACACGACGTAATGTCTCTGTTGATTATTGCGCTTGGATGAGCGGCCAGACGACTCCCCATCAAATGAAGACACGTGACAATGTATATTACTTTACACATCGTGTCAGGGGCGGACTGGGGATATATTCCGGCCATGGTAAATCTTTTCAAACCGCCCTCGAGTACTGTTGTAGAGCGGGGATTGGCGGTATGCGTTTGACCTATCGTTGAGGAATGAGGAGACAATTTATCGGAGGTCGAAATTTCCTTTGTTGAATAAGGATAGAAGTGGCACATTGTATTTTTAAAATCGTAAATGTAATTATCAAAGCACTGCCTCACAGTCCTTATCGGAAGACTTGTGAAAGAAATAATGACATACTATATTATATTATTAATTATGTTTTCTGAATTTTAGGTCTACTATTTATTGTGAATGCTGTATCGTACCAATACCAATACCACTCGCATCATCGCATACCTTCTGAAGAACTGTAGTGTTGTGTTGCAACTATAAAATTGCTTGTTTATTTCAATAAGTTCATATTTGCATAAACTATAACTTCCGGCCGCCCTAAGTGAGGCGGCCCACCGGGAAAATGCCCGGTTGCTAGATAGCCCAGTCCGCCCCTGCATCGTGTATTTTGTTTCCGAAACTTGAAAATGTGTTTAAGAGTCCAATGGGAGTCGATTTAGTCCCGGTATTACGAATAATAAATTTGTTGATTAAGCGATAATTAGTGGATTAGCTTGTTATTAGCCTTGGTTACCAATGTTATTTTTGTACTGCAATTGATTAATTAGCTTGATTAACACATTTTTATTGATGGTAATATGGGCCCTTAGCGGAATATTAGTTTTATTTTGGTAAATTCTGAAGTTATGATATATCGGAATTATTAAAACGAGGAAACAGATATTTTCAATACCTTCAAGAAGGCGTAAGTAATAACTCTCTAATTGTGAGGAGTATACGCCTGACAATCAGGCGATTTGAGATAAATAGTTATTACTCAAATCATCTTGAAGGTAGTGAGTATATCTGTGTTTCGTCATTTTCAGAATTTCGATATCTTTTACCGTTCAAAAGTTATCACCAAAAAACTGATATTCCGCTAAATCGACTTCTATGGACTCTTAAATTGTCTCACTTTGGATATGTTTCGTAGTAAGTATACTTCTAGACACATTAAAAGTAATTACTAAGCAATATTAGTTCGGGATGCGCGTGCTAGGAATATAGAAATGAAGAAATGGAACGTGCTACCTTCGAAGTCATGAAATGGAACGCTGTTTGGTATTGTATCTGAACTAGACAGAACATTTATATTTATAACTATCTTCAGTTTCATTTTTGAAATATTCCTTCAATTTCAATATCTTTTTTTTTCAATGTTGCTTAACGACCCCACCAACAGCTAGGTTATACGGGGGTACAAATGACCGGATGATAATGAAACGATGAAGTGATGATAGATGAAAGGACGTTTACAAAAACCCACGCCTTATGCGGGTCTCGAACCCACGCTCAATTGTGACTTCTGCTACTACCGCTAGCGATAATTGACTTAGCTACCGGAGCGGCTAATTTCAAAAATACCCATTAGAATAACACAGCGAAAAAAAAGAAAATGTTTTTATTTTCAAAAAAATGAAATTTTGCGTGAAGTTGAATTACATTTTGATACACATTTCTAAAATATTTCAGCTTGATCGGGTCCGCCATTTTGAAGAAAAAACATAAAATGTGCTACATTGGTACCACTCGAAGCAGTTTTTACCCATTTTTACCCATACTATTACTATTCGCTCGTCTAACAACGCATATATGGCGTTTTCCTAGTTATTTCAATTTTACTTATTCATTTATATATGCCATAGAGACATATTCCATGCCTCGATGGCATCTCAGAACGAAAGATGAACTCTGTTCTTTTACTACACCATAATTCTTCACCTTCCTCGTCTTACGTATTATGATATTGCAGAATCCAATTTGGTTATGATTCTATATTAAACCTAAATACGTCGAATTTATATATATATACATCTCTTTTTCATTAGAATATACGCGCTAAAATCTCAATAGGAATTCAAGTGAATGAAACGACGCATTATTATATACCTGATATGGAGGTATTAAAAGGTTAATACCTTAAGCCCCTTCTGACATGAGCCAAGGAGATGTCAAGTACACTGTATAATCGTGGAGAGATACGTAGATTATTCGAGTGGGTGTGATTTGAAGAGAAGAGTGGATTAACATCGGTTTTTATGACATTCTGTGATAGATGGTTGAGTAATTCAGTATAATATCACATTCTCACGTTGAAGTGTTGAAAGAAAAAATGATTGACCTAGAAATGATGATGAGAATGAAGTAAGTATCGACATATGTCGATGATCAATCGAAATTAACCAATCAGAACCGCCGAATCAATCTCCTTCAAGATGCAAGTACGCATGAAGAATTTATATGTATCTCCATTAAATAAAGACTATTCTGACTATAATCAGAATTTTAAGCCCTGAATTCATGTGAAGAAATTGTCATTATACATACATTTCTTACTGTTAACTCACTTTAAGGGGGACCAAACCTGAGCGCAAGATTTTCAATGACAACGTAACATGTGCAGTTCGTAGTGACTTTCTTTTTTGATGTAATGCATTGAAACTGCTTTACACCATCCAGAGAAGTATCTTATAGAATACTAAATAAGGAACTTTCTGGCAAACCCCAGTAGTCACGTTTTTGCCGTATCTATACGCACATATATGCACTTACCTAACTTTGTTAGTAAAAGTATTGGAATTGAAAAATCATATATTATTGTTCTAAAGCAGCCTCAGTGTTGATTCTCGCGCACTGCGTCTGGTGGTCTCATTTTTATTGTGTTTAACGACGCACTGTAATGATAGCGTAATGATGGCTTCGGATGGATGATTAATGAGATGATGGGATGATGAGATGAAGGTTTCTTGGGTAATGGGAAGAATGGTGGTTGGGTGATGGGAAGGATAGTGGGAAGGAAGTGGTCTTGACCTATATTGTAAGAACCATCCCGGCATTAACCCAAATTATAGTGAGGGTAACCACGAAAAAACTATGTAAAGATGGTCGGCTGCGGGGATCGAACCAGCTCCAAAATTCCCCTCGTCTTCCAGATGACACGAAGCAAGTGCGCGCTACATGTGCCGGTTTGTTTCTGTTTATTCATCCTAGTGTTTTTCATGTTGTTTTCAGGTGATTAAGATGTTGGTAGCCGTGGTCGTTCTGTTCGTCATCTGCTGGGGCCCGATGTTGATCGACAACGTCCTCACAGCCTTCGGCCTTCTGGAAAACATTCGCATGGACAGGCTGAAACACATGGGCACGGCCTTCCATCTGATGGCTTACTTCAACAGGTACCGTACTGGCATGATCGTGCTCTGTGAAGCTGCTGCGTAGTAAGGCATGCGCATTAGTCGTCGATCTTGTTTCTTTTATATGGCATCATCCATTTGCCTTATACACTATACATACTCACTATTTGATGATGACTAATCCGTATTCCAATTGTGAACGCCTCATCAAGGCCTCATCAAATTGATAAAGACCTCATTAGACGAGCTTTAGCGAGGATTCAATTCGACATACTGAAAAAAATTGGTGTTCGTTCTTATGTTTTTTTTTTATTATTTTTTTTTATGTTTTTTTGTCGGTTCTCCACAGGTCAAACGGCTACAGTTATCTACTTCAACCTTTTTTCAATATGGTTCCTCATCTAACTTAGATCTGTATAGTTTTTTGGCATTATCGGGTGGTAACTTTTTTTTATGAATTTTAGAAATTAAAAAAATACCCATTAGAATAACACAGCGGAAAAAAGGAGATATTTGTATTTTCCAAAAAAATGAAATTTCGCGTGAAGTTGAATTACATTTTGATACACATTTCTGGAAATTGTAAGCTTGATTGGGTCAGCCATTTTGAAGAAAAAACATAAAATGTGCCAAATTGTCACCACTCGAAGCAGTTTTCACCCATTTTTACCCATACTATTACTATTCGCTCGTCTAAGAACGCATATATGGCGTTTTCCTAGTTAAATAGATAGAAATAGTGACAGAAAAATGTTTCAAAATGTTTTTTTCTTTCTGGATTAGATATTCACCGAATGCAGTATATATTTTATATGAATCAAGTAGGGTTTTCGATTATAGTTTATATAGATATCTCACTCATCTCACAACGCACATCCTGCGTTTGCCTACCATGAACAAGATCAATGAATTTGAATTGAATATAATGCGTATACGGGAGGGTTGAATGAATATTCTCCGTCCGACAGAAGCCTGCAGGTTCCAAATATTGCGTGAGGTTAAGAGTTAATACGAAATATATATCATTATTTTTTTTTGGTCTTGAGGGAAAAAATATATAAATAATTTCACTGTGATGTCAGTTGTAAAAAACATTACTTTTCACTTTGACATCTCTTGATCTTTGACAACATGATTTATAATAACTTTTCTTTCCGATTCAATAAAAATATTCCATTAAATCACGAAATAACGCGCCATACAACACATAAGCCTGTTAATTGGCTGATATGTATTCCTAATGAAGAGCTTTCGAATGAAACTCATGTTACACGATGTGCAAGGATGAAAAATTGATGAAATAAAGTTGCATCATGTTTTGTTAACTAACTCTAACTATTGCTTCTAACTATACTGTTGCTTCTAACTAGCTATTGCTTTTAATTTAATTATTATTTTTCACGTAACATTTTAACTACATATTTTTTTCATTTTTATATTTTAAGAAGCCCCAAGTTGATTATGTTGACCTAGGATTTGCTCAAGTTTCAATTACCATCAGCATCGTATTACATAGACGTTTCTCAATCGTTTTAAATTGGGTTAACGACCTCAATGTACTGATGGCCAAGATCTATTGGTGGCAGTGAATGATTTGTCAGATGATGGGGTGAAGAGACGAAAGCTGTTTACCCAGTATTGACCTGAACGACAGAAGGAAACCACGAAAACCCTCAGTCTGGATGGTCGACCATGGCGGGAATCGAACCCCGGTCTCATGTACGACACGGTTCAGTTTGTGAGCCACTCGACCACACGTTGCAGTCAATCAATCGTTATAATCATGAAGAATAGATTAACTCCCGAAAGAAAGAAACAAGAAAGTTCATTTTTGTTACAGAATGAAACTTAATTTACCCTGCACACACCATCATTCTCCTCGTCTATACGCTTGCAATTAATAACTCATCCGATAGATGCCAGGGACGACTCTTTAGGATTTGTGTATCGGGGGGGGGGGGGGGGGGAAGGTTACATGAATGAAATGACCGCCCCCCCCCCCCCCAACCGCGCGCTAAAAGGGAGTCTGGAGCCCCGAAGAGATCTTTTACAAGTGATTTTTGCAATTCGCAAGGAATTTTGGAGCCTAATAATTCAATAATTATGGACATTTTTAAATTTAATTTCGCGATTACACTCTCCCGCCCTCTCGGGTCCCACCCGGGGCATTTGTGATTTTTGCGATTCTGCGATTTTTGTGATCAAACAACCAAAGCACTTTGTTGAAAATGAATATATGAATAAAGTACCTACCAAAATGGTGCAGCGAGTGCTTCTAGATCACCAAACGATATTTATATGGAATAAAATGTCGAGGGGTAGCTGCGTTTTCAATATGTAGTAAAACAAACATTGAGAGAAAAACTTTATTCTAATTTTCTACAGATGGTCCGGTTTCTGTGATTTGAAGTATCCTTCTATTATTCTTCATCCCTCCTCCATAACTCTCTATGCTCGTGAGACCTCATTCAATTTACATATACTACATAGTCACGTTATTTATTTTATAGACCTATTAATTTGCGATTACAATTCTTCAACTGTTTGCTATCAATTACTGGCTGGTCGACTGTTTTAAATCACAGGAGTGTTTAGAAGGCGAGAATGTACCCTTCATATCCACAATGTTGAATTAGCTTGAGTCAATGTCATTTATCTGAAGAACTATCACTCCAATTGGCCTCTGGTTTTCAACTTTTGATTGAGTGGTTTTTTGTTAGTTTACTGAACCACTGAAATGTACACATATCAAGGAAATGGTATATGCATGTACCATATTAGTAATATCGATAAATATCATACAATTTCTACAGATTCACATTTTTTATAAATATTAAAAGACATTTAATTGCTAATTTTTAGAGATTCCACATTTGTGAAATATCTTCACAAATAAGCTGTAGAATTTTCATACAATTCAATTAGATGGTTCTCTAGATATTTGCATATGAAACCGAAATAAAAACGAAATGAGTAAATTGAGATTGAACTTGTTATTTGTACTAATGGAGTCTGAGTATAAGAGTTCAACAAGTGACAGGTATATCCTGAGAAATAATTTTCCAGCATCAACCTTCACTTTTTCCACATCAAAGGCCGATCAATCAATCACATATATCTTGAAAAAAACTAAAATGGAAAAAAAGGATACATTCTTCCAATCTTCTCACTGGAAAATTATTTATTTAATATTCATGTATTCATATATTATAGCTTTGGACCATTCGTCCACCCTAAAACAAAAAGTGTAAAACAAAAAGAGCAGCAAAGTGTCATTTTAGATGATCAAATAGTGTTAAAAGCAGAGAACTTTCGTAACGTCTTCGTTTTTTCTTGGGGGAGATCATTTCAGAGACGAATGGCTCTACCAAGAAAAGATTGTAGAAAATTACATCCACTTCCACTTTAAACATGTCATGCTAATACCACCCACGTGATGTCACTTTCCAGCTGCATTAATCCCATGGTGTACGGCTTCATGTCCAAGAACTTCAGAGAAAGTTTCTACAAAGCTCTGTGCCGATGTTGCCACAGAGGTCGGCTACAGAAGAGAGCGATGTCCATGTCGCAGACAAGGACAACATCTGTGCGGTACGTTCATTTCACGCTTACATTCAGTCACAGTACAGAGAGAGATGGACAGATGTGAGGGCAGATAGATAGAAGGATGAAGAGGTAGATGACAAGGTGGAAGGTATAGGATTATAGGTATCTACGATGAATACGCAACTAAGCTCAACGTTGTTCTGGTTCTATGAAACCGATTACATAAGCCATCAAGATCGACTACTCAGGTATTCCGTTAATTTGTAGGCGATCTATAGAAGGTGATTTTTCAATTTTACATCGACTACTCAGGCCATCAGAGCCCTGTGGAGCCTGTAGCTAGCTCATGCAGGTGATCTAGGTGGCGTCGAGAAGTTTCTCAGCACTGGTGATAATCGTCAGTTGGGAGAATATGGGTGAAGTCCAAGTTGCGTATCCATCGTAGATATAGTCCTTAGGCCCCTATAGATAACAAGGAATAGATACAATTGGAATTGAAATAGTCGGGAAAGAAAGCTTCTTGTAGACAGGAAATGCCCAGATTCATATCGATGTTTTTAGTAGACATTTACCCTACTTCATATATATCTCCAAGAATATATTTATGTAAGCGATATTGATTTTTGTGGAATTATCACTATACAATTCACAAGAATACATGAATTGAAAAACATATATACCGTATAAAGAGTTTGTACAATATTAAATATAGATTATCCCATTTTTCCAAGGAAACAATTCAAAACAGTTTTCACCACTCTCCTACCCAAGTACCCCACTATTGGAATATATAGCTAACATCTGATCAGTAATTTTGTTCTAGTTTTGGGCGTAACGTGTCGATGGTGGCGCCACCGCCTCCCCAATACTGATGTTGGCGTCGCTGGTGGTGTTGTCGCGAACTACGTAAACACCGAGCATCATCAGCTCAGAGACACCGCCAACAACAATACAACGGTGAAATGACCAACTTTCCAACAATGGACTGGAAAACAACCGAACAAACAATGGAACCGTGTGATACCTTGTGATTCTCGGACGTCTATCGGCGCACGTATTATAGGCCTAGTTATTAAGTGGGTTCATGCACGGTGCTTATTAAATTAGAGAAATTCACCTTAACTAATTTTGTATGTTTAAAAACCAGTGTAATTGAATAATAAGTTCACATCTCCAATATGATTTCATGCTCTTTAATAATTATGACATTCTATTTCAGTGAATTCAACCAATTTTGAGAAAATACGTCAATGAATAAAACGAATGTGATGAAATTCATTGATGTATAATTCAAAACTGATTGAATACACAAAAATAAAATGTCATATTAATTAAAGAGCATGAAATCATCTTGGAGCTATGTCAACTATTCATTCAATTACAATGGTTTTTGAAAATGGAAAAAAAAATGTCAAGATAAATTTCTCGATTTGTGTAAGCACCGTTCACGTTCTTCTTATAATTGTGCGTGAAGGAACTATCCGAGTTTGTTGAATCCATACTTCGTGTGATGGATTCATCCAATAGACCTTTTTCGAAACTAAAGAGCTATATAGCGGCGACGTTTGAACTTGAGCGGAATGCTGTTGAAAGTCCGATACTGCCAATGCTATTTAGCACGAATGATTTATATTATTGTGCGTTACAGTGAACGAATTTATTCATAATATGATAGCAGTTACACCATTAATAAGTTTACTATATTCTAAGAGATTTACAAACATTCAGAGTGAGTGAAATGAGAGATAATCTAAGTAATATACCTCGGTGTTTTGCCTTCAACCTTTTAAATGAGCAGACTGACTTTTTAAAGAGAACTAAAACACCCAGAATGCAATACCAGCGATCTCGGCCGCTAGCAGGCGGTAAGCGCCTGCGCATTGGATTCTGGAAAGGGGTCTATTAGACCCCGTTTACATTACTACTCAACTACTCTGGTAACCCCATCTACGATCGTAAGTTACCGTGTGTGAACACCAAATAGTGGCTACGCTCGTAACAAAAGCTACTACAGTCAACTTACTCTCGTTAGTAGGGTTACTGTACCCGTATGAACGCTCATAGGTTGGTACGATCGTAGCCTCGTAGGATGTCTTTGCTCGTATGATACGTATTGGTAGAATAATTATAAGATGGCGTCGGCGAAAGGTGTCAAAACTCACTCACGCGGTAAAATATGTAACTAAAACGTCTAGTTACCGAGAACTTACATTTTGTCCGTGTGAACGCAATATTAGTTACTGCCTATTCACTCTAGTATTTCTACTGTTGTAGGATGGTAGTAATGTAAATGGGGTGTTAGTAGTATGTGAGAAAATGTGAAGTGATTGGATATACAGCTTGATCGTGCTGATTTTTCTGAACGCGGTCTGCATCACGAAAACCATTCTGCTCGCTAACCTCTGTGACGTCATTGGGGATATGGACACTTAATGCAATCTTGTACGATTGTATGTTCCCGTTCGAATCAAGTTCACCAGATTTTATAGGGCACGGGTGCGAGAGAATTAACAATCCCTACAATAGCTATACAATAACAAACAATAACAATAGCTGCTTGGAGCCACAGTTGTGCTGTTTAGATTGTGAAAATCATGAACCAATCATGAAAAACTGTCGATGTTATGTATACATAATTATCACATAGTACTTGCCGTCAAATAAGCTCAACGCAATAATTAAATTAAACAGAAATATTATAGATAATCGTTTCAACAGGAAAACACTGTGACATATCATAGTTATACAGCAGAAAAAGAAGTGAAAAAATACTATATTACCAGTAATGTTCTTTTTTTTTCGTTTAATGAAAAAATGTAAGCTAATATTTATGATCGTATAACTAGCGCAAAACAGGAAACACAATGCTTATCAAAGTGGTATAAATACATATTTGGAAATATGATAATGTGAACTTGAATATGATCAAATTTTCATTCGATTAGTGAGAAGTGGTCGAATATTGCTTATTTCTATCGAAATATATATTCAAAAAATCAGAATGATCTAATGGGACACAAATTTTTTCTAAAATAATTGCAAACTCCAATAATAAACCATGAAGTTGTATAAGTACTGTCGTACTGGAGGTATGATTCCGTGTTAAAAACTCGTACCACTTGACGACATTGAATAGTGTGTAACAGCGGCCATGTTCACTGCTCAAGCTGATTGTTGTCAGGCGTACCATAACTTGTTTTATGTTTAGAGCCTGAATTCAAGGCCTTCTATTTTATTACCCAATATCATGTAATGATAGAGAAGGCCTCGCTGGATTACCAATGCCGCCCCTGGTAGCTCGGTCAACTGAGGCACCGCTTCAGAAACTGAAGTCACCGTTGGGCGTGCGTTCGAGTCCCGCATAAGGCATGGGTTTTTGTAAATGCCCTTTCACTTATCATCAATAATCACCTGCTTATTTGTACCCCCGTATAACCTAGTTGTTAGTGGGGTCGTTAAGCAAACAATAATCAATCAATCTGAATAACCAACGTAGGAGTAGCTCCAACTGGTTGTTGAAAACCGAACATGGTCGCCGTTTCCTCGTATATCGAAGTAACCGGAAGTACGCGATCTGGTACGCAGCTCGTCACTGAGATATCACTGATATACTGATGTACAACCATGATATACACTGATATATATCACTGATATACAACCATGATCAAACCATGCAAAATTCATTGCGGTATTGTGTCTGGATAATTTTATTCGGGGTAAAAAAAATAACGTCTACAAAAAAACCAAAGAAAGTATAATTGTTGATCTGTCGATCGTTGATGTACGTGAGAGGTTCACATGACTGATTGGAATAGATCTGATATTATTAAAGAGATATTTGATTAAAATAATGATAGCGACAATAGAGAAATTTATCGGAAAAAAAAATACAATTGACCACTATTTTTTTTTTATATATATTGGGTTTAACGACACACTGTTATGATAGCGCAGATCTAATGGCGTCAAATGGATGATTAATGAGATGATGGGATGATGAGATAAAGGTTTCTTGAGTAATGGGAAGGATAGTGGAAAGGAAGCGGTCATGGCCGACTTATTGTAGGAACCATCCCGCCATCAGCCTAGACTACAGAGGGAAACCGATCCTCTAGTGATGGCGTAGCTTATCTATAGGTCACCTAGCCCAATCTATTAATCGTGAGGGCATCAGGGATACCCTGATTGGTTTTCCCAAATTCAAAAATACTGGACACATTCAAGTGGTCAATGTTTCGATTAAGGTCAAGATTGAAGATGTCGTTTATTCTATTCGAATAAACTGAACCAGGCCGTACAAATAAGAAACTAAATTAGGTCGTACAATACTTTACAATAAACTACAATATTCTCCAACGGTTGGCAACATACATGACGTATTTTTATTTTTCTATATAGTATCATTAATCAGCAAATAGGAAGATTTTTTTATTATTCTCAATGAAACTGATTGCTCACAAAATTATTAAAGATACTATTTTTCTATATGGACATGGCTCGGTTTTGCATAAAATCATATACCACTTCATGATACGTCATAAGTCAGGAGAGTCTTATTGCTTGATCTTTATGGGCCATGACAGTTGTTATCAATTAAAATAGATTATCGTAAAAACACGTGTTTTAATCGCATCCACAGGTCTTTAATGATTTACGTATTTCCAATGCAATTTTCAAGTCCACGCGTAAATGTTTTCAATCTTTTTAGAACTATAGAATAACTATCGTTCGTTAAATGTGGATTAGAAGTGAATCTAAAATTCATGAATGTTACCTATTTTTGATATCTTGATGTCACACAAATCTGGTGTGTTGTTTACTCAGAAGAGAAAAGTAACATTAATATACATCAATAAGAAGATATAAGCGTATTTTTCTGCTCAAATTTAAATCTAATTTTCTTGACGCAAACATATTACATGATACATTATTATTTTAAATAATTCTGATTAATGAATGTAGATATCAAATTGTCTGGAGTTAACAGGACCATAATCTGAATTGTATATAATTGAGATTGTTACCGGTATACACAATTAATGTAACAGTTATAAAGTTCTAATGTTCAATGTTGTCTGCAGAAAAAATATGAATACATGGAAAATATATGAAAAATATGAAAAAATACCATTTAAAATCCCATTCTTAAATATGTGTAGAAATTGGAGACATTTTAATTCGTCGAAAAGCGGCTGACCAAGCATGATATTAAAGATATTGACTGGTAAATTCCAATCCCACAATAAATAATATGATATCAATTGATATTTTGTACATAATAACTAAAACTAAGTTAAAATCTAATAAAATACATGTTATTCCGATCCTACTTCTAGTTTATATAATATGACTATTTTTGTGATAAATGAATGCGTTTTCATAATAACGTCAAGTTTGTTCATATACTTGTATTCACGCAAGGAGAAGCTAGCCTACCAATAAGACAAAAACCAATATAAATGTTTCGTTTGTGTAGCTGATGTAGTTTTATGATATAATGTTTTTCATGACGAGATTTACGACAAGAAATGGAACTGCATATTTCAGAATCGTGAAAATTTTGAAGGGACGTCACTACGCTAAAACCAGATTTGAACGAATACTAACGATATTTATTTCCATAATATTAGTGAAAACAAGATATCGTCATCTTTTTCAGAAATTGTAATTCATTTATTTGTCCTCCAGGACTCGGCCTTTTTTTATATTGGGTTTAGCGACGCACTTTACTGATTTTTTTTTTTTAATAAAATTGCTCAACGACCCCACCAACAGCTAGGTTATACAGAGGTACGAATGAGCGCATGATAATGAAACGATGAAGTGATGATAGGTGAAAGGACATTTACAAAGACCCACGCCCAACGCTGACTACAGTTTCTACCGCTAGCGATAATTGACTGAGCCACCGGAGCGGCCACTGTACTGATGACTACTATCTATTGGCGTCGGTGAATGATATATGAGATGATGGGATGATGAGATAAAAGGTTATTTTATTATGTTTTTGGATAGTAGGAAGGAGTCGGTCCTGGTCTGTTGTTAAGGAACCATCCCAGTATTGACATGAACGACAGAGGGAAACCACGAAAAACCCCTGTCAGGATGATCGACCGTGGCGGGAATCGAACCCCGATCATCTGAATGACGTTTTAGTGTATTATCCATTCGGCCACACGTCTCGGTAGCCTTTTTTTATAATTGTGACGTAGACGTTACTCGATCCTGTGCGTGTTCTTATACAGAATCAGTAATGCCTACGTCATGACTCATGATCTCTTGGAGAACAGAAAAATTAATTTCGATTCCTGAATTTGAGATGATGATTTCTAGTTTTCTCTAAAATTAGGGAAAATAAACATCGTTATTATTCGTTACAATCCAGTTCTGCGCTTGTGATGTTCTTTAAGTTTCATCGGAAATATGTAACTGCCGAAATGTTCACAATTATTAGGTTGGTAGACGACTTTCTTCTTTTGTGATATTTTAACATTCAGACCTACTCTAGTTTATACTGTTATTGAGTAGTCAAGTCTTTACTGTTGTTACAAAAACCAAATAAAAGGTAGGATTACTACCGACTTAAAGTCCTGTATATATTCAAGTGTTTGCTACTCTGTCTGTGTAGATATGTTAGCATAGTACTGAAAAGAAAATTAATTGCAAGAATAAAACCCTATCAGTATTATTAATTTAATACTATAAACACTTTTCGTCCGAATCGTTGATATAATAGAGATAATATTAGGAGTAGTATATTTAATGATTCATCATCCTTCACTTACCATTTCAATGTAACCTAATTTAATTTCGTAATAAATGAATAAAATACACATTCTTGAAAAAAATCTGTGGCAGATTTTCCTGTTTTGATCATGTTTGAAATAATCTTTGTATAGGGATGAATAAGAAATGGACGAAGAAGAGAGGGAGATTTTTAAAGAAGACAGAGACAAATCAAAGAAGAAGAACATCAGAAGAAGAGTGAAGTTTGTAATTTCCTACACAAGAGAATTTTAAGCAGAAGAGAAGAAAATTTGGAAAAAAGAAGAAAGAGAAAATCGAATATAGAAATAATTATTGTTCTCCATCATCAGTTGAGTACGGTACTCAACTATTCAACTATTTATTCAACTATTCATTCAGGGTGTTAAGATGGTCCTTGTCCTGGCTCGTTCAAACGATTCCAAATAATCATCCTTCGCCTTCATTGGGAAACAATGATTTCATGTCAAATTGATTGATTATTGTTTGCTTAACGACCCCACCAACAGCTAGGTTGTACAGGGTTATGAAACTGAAGTCACCGTTGGGTGTGGGTTCGAGTCCCGCATAAGGCATGGGTTTTTGTAAACGTCCTTTCACTTATCATCACTTCATAGTTTCATAATCACCTGCTCATTTGTACCCCCGTATAATCTAGCTGTTGGTGGGGTCGTTAAGCAAACAATAATCATCATCACCAATGAGCAGATGATTATGAAAGTATGATTTGGTGATAGGTGAGAGGTCGTTTACAAAAACCCATGCCTTATGCGGGACTCGAAACCACGCTCAAAGGTGACTTCAGTATCTGAAGCGATGTCTTAGCTGACTGAGCTACCGAGGGCGGCTTCATGTCAAGTTTTCTCAGTTATAAGAGAAAATGAATGAATTAAACTAGTATTAGTAAATATTTAGTAAGAGAAATTAGCTAATTGTTATCATTCTGTATAATGAAGTACGATAACTGTTTTCTTAATAATTTTGATAATTTTCCATCTTGTATAACAATTAGTATAAAACATTTATAAAGCATATGTGTAATATATGCACAGAACTCGGGAAGATGGAGGAATTGGATCACTGATATGATACCATTTAGAAACATACGAAATTGAAATATGATATGCGTAAATATTCAATTATTTATCTATCATTAAAAGTTGATCGCACTTCAGGCACCCGGTAGATGAAAAAGAAAGGAAGTCAAGGTGATGATAATGTGTGGTTACAATAACTGAATAGTCATTAAGTTAATAGTAGTTTTTAATCATTTCTTGTTTCATATTAATAGTATGATAACATTTTAATATATTATATATTTTACCTAAGATACAACCCACACATCTGGGCCTGCAAGAGAATTGTTTGTTTCAATTGGTTTCTAAATGAAAAATCACTTATACTGAACTCAGCGCTCAAGTGACTGCGCGAACGATTGAATTATTTAGTTTTTGAAAATAGTTTATATAAAATTGTAAACTTGAGATGCATGTCGCAGCTAAAAGAGGTCGTTCCCCCCAACAATTCGAGTTGTTTACATTTTACAGTAAACATTTTACAATATTGGTACAGTGAGATTTTTCGTACTTTTAACTCAGATTGATACTCTCGAATTTTCAAGAATTATAATATTTTTATTTTAATTGAAATAATATTGTTTTAAAAATGAAGTACAGATACCTACTATTCCCACATTCCTACTGAGCAGCCGTGACCGTTTGCAGCGCCACGATAGCCACAGCCACCACCGCCATCGCCCTCTTTCAAGTAACCTCTTTGTAAAACACCATCTTTGATCTCTTGACTGACTTTGGCCGACAGCATTTTACTGAGATCCGACCGAGAATTGATCTTTATTAGGTATGTCTTCTCACTTTTATAATGAATTTCACATTTATCGTGTATGTATGAATGTACGTGGTTAGCTCTCATAATAATATAATTACCAATCGAATTAGTCTTGCCTTGAGCTTACAAAAGCCGGAAAGAGGTTAAGGCGTGGTAGGCTTGGCATTGCGCTAGGCCTAGATCGGCAGTGAATATTGGCTTATGACTGGTAAATGCAATAGTTCCAAAGTTACTTCGGTGTAAGCAATGCTACACCAAGTAGTTTTTGTTACATTCCCTTTGTTTATCGAGCTTGGTAATTTAGCATTCAATGGTAATTAGGGCCTAGGCCCACACCTAACTCGTGGTTCAGGCCTAGGCTCAGGCATGGTCACTAGGCCTAATGCGCATTTAGGCTTCGCATTTTAGGGCCTTGGTTGCATTTAAACTTAATTCCATGAACATACTTTCAATATATCCACGATAGCCGCCCCTCTGGTTCCGGAGGCTCTAGGTGCCTAAGATCAGGTCTCCGGCGGTTATTGTAGGCCTACAGCTGTGTGAAAGCAACCCTAAGTCACTAAAAAAAACGACAAACCCATAAGCAATATCCTCGAAAAGATCGGTTAAGGATACGGCACATTGACCCATTATCACCCGCTCATATGCACCCCCATATAACCTAGCTATTGGTGGGGTCGTTGAGCAACATTTATAAAACAAAAATCAATGTAGGCCTAGGCCCAGGTTGTGATTAAGACTTTGGAATGAAAGTAGTGGTAGGCCTAGATAGATGTCTCTTTATTTGTCAATGTAGGCCTATAGTTTACTATCAAAAGGGCGAGCGAGGTTCGGCCTAGCGACCGTTATCTTCTATTTGACCTTGTGCATAAACTTGCACCTAGGCCTACTTGCCATAACAGAAACATAAAATCAAACAAATTGGTGACTTCAGTTTCTACTGCTAGCAATAGTTCACTTAGCCACCTTAGTTCACTTAGACATTACTTCGTCTGAATAGACCAACCTTCCTGGCAAACGCTTTTATATGAAATCTCCATGTATCAAAATCCTAGGCAAATTAGGAGCTGCCCTAACTGGGCTGCTTTTATTTATATTGGATTTTAATGACGCACTGTACTGAAAACTAAGATCTATAGGCGTAGGGTCTGCTATCACAGTACATCTTCAGGCCTATTACGTCTGATCAGAATTGAAAATTACTTTGCAATGTTTCTGATGTTATAGTTTGTACGAGCATACGAGAGCCCAACATCACGGACTCATTGATTAGCACGCTGGCTTCTAATTGGCCCATCCTTAGGCCTACTTCAAACAACATGCTGGTGGCTGATTGGCTGCTCATCCTTGCTACAAACATCATCCTGGCTTCTAATTGGCTCGTCGATCTCAAACAGCACGCTGGCTCTTGATTGGTTCACCCATTACTTCAAACAATATGCTGACTTCTGATTGGCTGACTCGTCACTACAAACATCACGCTGCTGTCTGATTCGCCCACTACTCTACAAATCACCAACATTTTCCACTGGTGAGAAATAAAATATAGCCTCTAGGGTACTATTATTTTCCATTTCTATGCCATAATTAGATTATACTGGTAGGCCTATTGTATATTATTATTCTAAATTACTGAGTCGAGTGGCTAGCATACTGAACCATCATTCAGGAGACCGGGGTTCGATTCCTGCCATGGTGGACCATCCTTACGTGGGGTTTTTGTGGTTTCCCTAGCCATCTTTCAGGTCAATATTTGGCCATTAACAACAGGCCATGTCCAACTGGGCGACTTCGTCCCACTATCCAAAAACACCTTATAAAATGACCTTTCATCCTATCATCTTATATATCATTCACCGACGCCGGACTTTGATGCAATGTTCAAAGGCTGAGTACGGTTGGCAGGTGCAGATCGAAAGTAGACCAATTTTTCGGTAATATAGTCATCAGTAAAGTGAGTCGTTAAACCGAATATAAATTGAACTAAATAAAATTATTCTGTATCATATTCTATTAGGGCGGCCCATGTTTGTAAAATAGAATTGAAATTTATGTCAGGTCGACGTGGACTTGATGGGCAGTGTTTCTTCTCTATTTTTCTCTGTGTTTCTTCTCTATAGCGTAGTATATCATCAGATCGATACAAAAGTAGTAGAATTGTGAAATAGAAAAATGATGAAGGGATGAAAGATAGATAGATAGATTTTTTATTCATTACAAAATACGTTGTTTGAACAATGAATGATAGAAGCGGGAAAACGATGCATCAAGGTTTCACTGTTAGAAGTGGTTCATACGAAAAACAGACGGTCTCTAAAGAGTATTTTTGGAATTCGACAATAATTACGAAGGCAGTTGAGCACAATCATTCTAAATTTGTACCATTTTAAAATTATTTGCCAAAAAAATCAATTCCACCTCATGTAAGATTGTTTTTTTACTAACGGTACTTTTTTTATTTTAGTGGCATTTAAATGCAAATTCCTTCTTTTTTTCAGTTTCTATACACTTTGTGAGGTGAATTAAAAATGAATGAAGATCGCCCATTCTGTTCTAATATTTTGGGATGCAACTTTTTTTCTCATTTTCAAGTCTCTTGTTGAGCATGATATCGTATTAGAATCCATATTTTCAGAAGTGTTTCATTTCTATTTTATAAGTGTGGCGTTTTAGATGTAAGTATTTCAATTAGTTTTGCATGTTTAGAAATATGATGCAACCTTGAAACAAGTCAACTATCGGCTCATGTAGCTCAGTTTGTAACTCCCTCGCTTCATGTAATTTGGTAACTGAGGGGCATATCGTACCTGGTTTGATCCTCACCATCAACCAACTTGAGTTTTATTGTGGTTTCCCTCAGTAGTCTTGGCTAATGCCAGGACTGTGCCTATAATATAGGCCACGACTGCTTCCTTCCCACTATCCTTCCCATTACTCAAGAAAAGTCCATCTCATCATCCCGTTAATCATCGATACGATGCCAATAGATCTCAGTTATCAAAGCCGCCCCCGTGGCTCAGTCAGTTATCGCTAGCGGTAGAAACGCAGTTATCGCTAGCAGTGGGTTCGAGTCTGCTTGCAGGCATGGGTTTGTGTAAATGTCCCTTCACCTATTATCACTTCATCGCTCATTCGCACCCCTGTATAACCAGCTATTGGTGAGGCCTCGTTAATATGCTCAGTTATCAATACAGTGTGTCGTTGATCCCAATGTGGATAGAAAAAAAGGTCAACTTGCTGTCCTCATGCTGCAAGATTACATTACTGTTTAGATCTTGGCAATAATTTTGGTTCACACCAAGATTTAGGTCTTTTGTAGATCTTAGGTCGTAGGATCGTAGGTTGTAGGTCGTAGCAACAATCTAGGTTCACACATTAATAATGGTGGTTGAGAACAAGAGGCTCTTGGTTCACTGGGAAACAAAAGTCAACAATGACACATGTAACTAATTTGTTTGTGCATCAAGGAAGCCGTGATTGTTGCTATGATCATGAATAGTTTTAATCTGATATTATTGAGCAGGCCATTGTTGCACTAGTCCCCCCAATGAGACTGACGCTACGAGAATGCAAGTGCTACATTGTCTGGTATGTCACTAACAGATTTATTTCCTATTGTTGCAGGCTTTGGAAGCAATGAACAATTACAACACAGCTGTCCGAGCCTTGGGACGACCGCGTCACAGCAAGTAGCGGCGTAATGGCAGTCAGTTGGACCAGCTGTTGAGGTCAGCTTGCTGTCAAGGTCACCACGTGGATTGCTGCGTATTCAAGCAGCTGATCAAGATGCTGTGTTTTGATTCGTTGAATGCTGATCTCAAGACCAGCTGCATTGTGAATGGATTGAGACAAGACTGATAATGATGTGCAAACAAATATCTTGTGATTGTATAATTTATTGATATAACTTGTATAGAGTATGTGACAATAAATTGATAATTTGTTACAATAACATGATGTGTTCTGACTTGTGTGATTATACCATGGCTCCTAGTATCCCGCGTGGCGCCCGCAGCGGTGGCGGTGGCGGGATTGTATAAGTGTGTGGGGCTCGACCTTGAAATTTCCCATGCAGAGAGGCTCGTGTAGCTTCCGAGGAAGCTACGCAAGTCTCTCGTGCACGGTCAAATACAAGGTCTCCACCACACTCTTACAGCTAATCTTAGATCGTGATTGGATGTATGACAATGTACCTTTGAATGCAAGGCAGGCTCATGCGAGTCTATCTCACACGCAAGAGTAGCACGTCTCACCCAAGAGCGATCCAGATCAATCCCCTCACCGCCGTGAGCCTTTTATTCACGTGCTCGGGTGTGGCATCGATTGCTTAAGCTCGAGGAGATGATTTCCTGTCGTGGAGCTTTAATCAGCTTGGTTTAGAGCCAACGGGGCGCTGATCAAACCACTCTGGGCTGGCCTACCCGGCTCGGGGATCATTTTACAATAGGCTGGATCATACCTGGGGGTGCGGGCGGCACACGGGTCAGATTAGGCACATGACGGTGCATTACCTGCTACCTCGTAGTCGCCACGATGATCCAAGGAGGGAGTCTTCAAGGTAAGCTGCAGCCTGCAAACAGGAAGGAGGATTTAATGAACGTGAATAAGTTGCTTCAAATGCAATTGATTACAAAAATTTCAAACGATTATTCATTACGAAGGGCTACTCCATATTCACAGCAAATTTGAGACGAATCGAATTTTGAAAATTGAAAAATTAAAAAATTCTGCAAGTTATTTTTGGCTCTAAAATCTTTAAATTCGATTCAATTTTGGAACGGAGACTAGATTTGTGTTCCAAATTGATCACATTACACATACATAACAACAGAACTGGGAAATTCAACCACAAATTTCAAACCCCCAAAAAAAATCACCAAAAAGCACAGGGGTAAGTAAGCACGTTTTTGACCTTTCGCAATTAATTCCTACGAACTGGTGAGACCTATGATGTTCTAGTATTTTTTTATGACCATAACTTTGGGATCTTTAAATCATTAGAAAGTTCCGTTAGGATTGCCCTAGCGGATGCCGAGAAAAACGTCGCTGATTTATCAAAAAACGGACATTTTCAGCCAACTTTCAGAACGGTCTTTTTTAATAACGACGATTGCCCCATTAAGTTTAGATATTCAGCAAGAAGAATTAATTCTAAGGAAGAAAATATGTTTTGGGAAATTTTAAAACCAAAATTGACCTCAGAAATCAAATTTGAAAAACGGGAAAAAAGGCCAAAAATCACGAGTCTTGATTTGTCTCAAATTTGGTAGGAAGACGGAAGGGCATTGCAAAAACTCAATTCCATTGAAATTTTTACAATTTTCTTTTTTTCAAAGTAATTACAAGGATTCTAAAATTGTATATGGGCCCTACCATGGTAAATAATACCAAGTCATTTTTTGCTCTAAAATCTTTAAATTAAACTCAATTTTGGAACGGAGACCAGATTTGTGTTCCAAATTCATCACATTACACATACATAACAACAGAACTGGGAAATTCAACCACAAATTTCAAACCCCCCAAAAAAATCACCAAAAAGCACAGGGGTAAGTAAGCACGTTTTTGACCTTTCGCAATTAATTCCTAATGAACTGGTGAGACCTATGATGTTCTAGTATTTTTTTATGACCATAACTTTGGGATCTTTAAATCATTAGAAAGTTCCGTTAGGATTGCCCTAGCGGATGCCGAGAAAAACGTCGCTGATTTATCAAAAAACGGACATTTTCAGCCAACTTTCAGAACGGTCTTTTTTAATAACGACAAATGCCCAATTAAGTTTAGATATTCAGCAAGAAGAATTAATTCTGAGGAAGAAAATATGTTTTTGGAAATTTTAAAACCAAAATTGACGTCAGAAATCAAATTTGAAAAACGGGAAAAAAGGCCAAAAATCACGAGTCTTGATTTGTCTAAAATTTGGTAGGAAGACGGAAGGGCATTGCAAAAACTCAATTCCATTGAAATTTTTACAATTTTCTTTTTTTCAAAGTAATTACAAGGATTCTAAAATTGTATATGGGCCCTACCATGGTAAATAATACCAAGTCATTTTTTGCTCTAAAATCTTTAAATTAAACTCAATTTTGGAACGGAGACCAGATTTGTGTTCCAAATTCATCACATTACACATACATAACAACAGAACTGGGAAATTCAACCACAAATTTCAAACCCCCAAAAAAAATCACCAAAAAGCACAGGGGTAAGTAAGGTCGTTTTTGACCTTTCGCAATTAATTCCAATGAACTGGTGAGACCTATGATGTTCTAGTATTTTTTTATGACCATAACTTTGGGATCTTTAAATCATTAGAAAGTTCCGTTAGGATTGCCCTAGCGGATGCCGAGAAAAACGTCGCTGATTTATCAAAAAACGGACATTTTCAGCCAACTTTCAGAACGGTCTTTTTTAATAACGACAATTGCCCAATCAAGTTTGGATATTCAGCAAGAAGAATTAATTCTGAGGAAGAAAATATGTTTTGGGAAATTTTAAAACCAAAATTGACGTCAGAAATCAAATTTGAAAAACGGGAAAAAAGGCCAAAAATCACGAGTCTTGATTTGTCTCAAATTTGGTAGGAAGACGGAAGGGCATTGCAAAAACCCAATTCCATTGAAATTTTTACAATTTTCTTTTTTTCAAAGTAATTACAAGGATTCTAAAATTGTATATGGGCCCTACCATGGTAAATAATACCAAGTCATTTTTTGCTCTAAAATCTTTAAATTAAACTCAATTTTGGAACGGAGACCAGATTTGTGTTCCAAATTCATCACATTACACATACATAACAACAGAACTGGGAAATTCAACCACAAATTTCAACCCCCCAAAAAAAATCACCAAAAAGCACAGGGGTAAGTAAGCACGTTTTTGACATTTCGCAATTAATTCCTACGAAATGGTGAGACCTATGATGTTCTAGTATTTTTTTATGACCATAACTTTGGGATCTTTAAATCATTAGAAAGTTCCGTTAGGATTGCCCTAGCGGATGCCGAGAAAAACGTCGCTGATTTATCAAAAAACGGACATTTTCAGCCAACTTTCAGAACGGTCTTTTTTAATAACGACAAATGCCCAATTAAGTTTAGATATTCAGCAAGAAGAATTAATTCTGAGGAAGAAAATATGTTTTTGGAAATTTTAAAACCAAAATTGACGTCAGAAATCAAATTTGAAAAACGGGAAAAAAGGCCAAAAATCACGAGTCTTGATTTGTCTAAAATTTGGTAGGAAGACGGAAGGGCATTGCAAAAACTCAATTCCATTGAAATTTTTACAATTTTCTTTTTTTCAAAGTAATTACAAGGATTCTAAATTGTATATGGGCCCTACCATGGTAAATAATACCAAGTCATTTTTTGCTCTAAAATCTTTAAATTAAACTCAATTTTGGAACGGAGACCAGATTTGTGTTCCAAATTCATCACATTACACATACATAACAACAGAACTGGGAAATTCAACCACAAATTTCAAACCCCCCAAAAAAATCACCAAAAAGCACAGGGGTAAGTAAGGTCGTTTTTGACCTTTCGCAATTAATTCCAATGAACTGGTGAGACCTATGATGTTCTAGTATTTTTTTATGACCATAACTTTGGGATCTTTAAATCATTAGAAAGTTCCGTTAGGATTGCCCTAGCGGATGCCGAGAAAAACGTCGCTGATTTATCAAAAAACGGACATTTTCAGCCAACTTTCAGAACGGTCTTTTTTAATAACGACAATTGCCCAATCAAGTTTGGATATTCAGCAAGAAGAATTAATTCTGAGGAAGAAAATATGTTTTTGGAAATTTTAAAACCAAAATTGACGTCAGAAATCAAATTTGAAAAACGGGAAAAAAGGCCAAAAATCACGAGTCTTGATTTGTCTAAAATTTGGTAGGAAGACGGAAGGGCATTGCAAAAACTCAATTCCATTGAAATTTTTACAATTTTCTTTTTTTCAAAGTAATTACAAGGATTCTAAAATTGTATATGGGCCCTACCATGGTAAATAATACCAAGTCATTTTTTGCTCTAAAATCTTTAAATTAAACTCAATTTTGGAACGGAGACCAGATTTGTGTTCCAAATTCATCACATTACACATACATAACAACAGAACTGGGAAATTCAACCACAAATTTCAAACCCCAAAAAAAAATCACCAAAAAGCACAGGGGTAAGGTCGTTTTTGACCTTTCGCAATTAATTCCAATGAACTGGTGAGACCTATGATGTTCTAGTATTTTTTTATGACCATAACTTTGGGATCTTTAAATCATTAGAAAGTTCCGTTAGGATTGCCCTAGCGGATGCCGAGAAAAACGTCGCTGATTTATCAAAAAACGGACATTTTCAGCCAACTTTCAGAACGGTCTTTTTTAATAACGACGATTGCCCCATTAAGTTTAGATATTCAGCAAGAAGAATTAATTCTAAGGAAGAAAATATGTTTTGGGAAATTTTAAAACCAAAATTGACGTCAGAAATCAAATTTGAAAAACGGGAAAAAAGGCCAAAAATCACGAGTCTTGATTTGTCTCAAATTTGGTAGGAAGACGGAAGGGCATTGCAAAAACCCAATTCCATTGAAATTTTTACAATTTTCTTTTTTTCAAAGTAATTACAAGGATTCTAAAATTGTATATGGGCCCTACCATGGTAAATAATACCAAGTCATTTTTTGCTCTAAAATCTTTAAATTAAACTCAATTTTGGAACGGAGACCAGATTTGTGTTCCAAATTCATCACATTACACATACATAACAACAGAACTGGGAAATTCAACCACAAATTTCAACCCCCCAAAAAAAATCACCAAAAAGCACAGGGGTAAGTAAGTAAGCACGTTTTTGACATTTCGCAATTAATTCCTACGAAATGGTGAGACCTATGATGTTCTAGTATTTTTTTATGACCATAACTTTGGGATCTTTAAATCATTAGAAAGTTCCGTTAGGATTGCCCTAGCGGATGCCGAGAAAAACGTCGCTGATTTATCAAAAAACGGACATTTTCAGCCAACTTTCAGAACGGTCTTTTTTAATAACGACAATTGCCCAATCAAGTTTGGATATTCAGCAAGAAGAATTAATTCTAAGGAAGAAAATATGTTTTTGGAAATTTTAAAACCAAAATTGACGTCAGAAATCAAATTTGAAAAACGGGAAAAAAGGCCAAAAATCACGAGTCTTGATTTGTCTAAAATTTGGTAGGAAGACGGAAGGGCATTTCAAAAACTCAATTCCATTGAAATTTTTACAATTTTCTTTTTTTCAAAGTAATTACAAGGATTCTAAAATTGTATATGGGCCCTACCATGGTAAATAATACCAAGTCATTTTTTGCTCTAAAATCTTTAAATTAAACTCAATTTTGGAACGGAGACCAGATTTGTATTCCAAATTCATCACATCACACATTCATAACAACAGAACTGGGAAATTCAACCACAAATTTCACACCCCCCAAAAAAATCACCAAAAAGCACAGGGGAAGGGCATTTCAAAAACTCAATTCCATTGAAATTTTTCCAATTTTCTTCTCTTCAAAGTAATTACAAGGATTCTAAAATTGTATATGGGCCCTACCATGGTAAATAATACCAAGTAGATTTTCGCTCTAAAATCTTTAAATTAAACTCAATTTTGAAACGGAGACCGGATTCGTGTTCCAAATTGATCACATTACACATACGTAACAACAGAACTGAGAAATTCAACCAAAAATTCCAAGCGACAAAACAATTTGATCAACAAGAAGTGCCTTGGTCCAGGGAAAATTGCCAGGGAGAATAAAAACGTCGCTGATTCATCAAAAAATTGACATTTCCAGCCAACTTTTAATCCTATGAAAGAATGTTCACCACCAATACCTACCCCTACAGGTCATGACAGTTCTAAGGTATATCACCTCCCTTCTCTCTGCCAACTACCATATTGTCCCGAATATAAGCCGACCCCCAAACTTTTAGATCAACAATTGAAAAAAGGGTTTATCTCCTTTCCACGTAAATCATCACTCTTCCGCGTTGGAATTTAGTCCATTTCGTATTGCGCGCGTGAGGAAGCTAGACCAACTGCGTGTGAGAAACCGTTGAGAGGGGCCTCACGATCGTGTGTGCTCGGCTAGTGCCGATGACGCGCGATCGTCATATGGCCCGCTTACTCGTCAAGGTCTGACAAGACAATGCAGCTAACAGCTCAACGTGACTTTGTTTATTACTGCGCGTCAAATAAAATTGATGGATAATGGGAAAATGATGCTTCTCCGTGATAAAACATTTATTAAACGTGTTTTTAGTGCTATATTTTGCAGTTTCAAGTTGATCCCATTGTTAAGAGTGTGCATGTGTAGTGCGCCCAATCATATTTAGTAAAAAACGTGTTTTTGACCGATTTTAGGCCGAGATCTGCATATAAGCCGAGGGTGACTTTTGGACTTGCGATTTCGAGAAAAACCCTCGGCTTATATCAGGGACAATACGGTAATACAAACAACTTTTATCTCTCGATGAAAGTAGATTCATCGAATCAGACTTACCGGTTCCCACTGACTCGACTCGCGTCATATTCACAACGATTGCTGTCTTCCGAGTCATCTTCTTCTCTCGTTGCTGTCTCGCAATCTCACTCGAGCCAATCCTTGGGGTTGCATGCCATAACTGTAACATGGAGTTAATCTATGTTGTATTGAACGAAGCTACAAGTAGCTTATACTTTTATACACCGTCAATAAGATATTGAACTGAAGAGGCCTGTTTGTTTGTGTTGCACCACCTGAACTAAAGTGTAGCTGGTGTAAAAAGGAAGAACGTCATATTACAGGTTTTGTGCAGGAAATGATACCGAAATGATGAGGTATAAACAAACACGAAATTGACGAATTTTCGGTTCCTGGACGCGAATTTTGAAATGGAAGCAGACCCGTTGATGGAGAAAGAGATATCAAATATCATGGAATGTGATTAATGAATAGTAAATATTTAATAATGACAACCCTTATTCGATTATATATTTTTTCATTCTCATTAACACGAATTTAAGTGTCAACAACTAGTAAGCCAGCAAAGCGTCCGCCTACAACTTGATTTTGTCGCCTGCCATCTCGCACTGAACTAAGCACACCAGCTCCGTAGCTGGTGTAGAACTACCTGAACTAGTGCAAGTGAACCGAGACAAACAAACAAGAAAGTGCAGCTTGGTGCAGAACCACGGTTACAAACAAACACGATTGTGCAAGAACTGAAGAACCAGTTCAGCTAGTGCAGGACAAACAAACAGGCTTAAGAATACATAGGAAAGTTGATAGACATTTCTAGTATTTACAATGCTAGTATGGATATAATGAGGTCTACTGTTGAATTGTTAAAATAGCAACATTCAACAGCTGTCTGAACTCTGAACGTAGACTTGTTTCTGAGATGCTACATAACAAAGGCCTATATGTTGACATTTCGGGTTTCTAATAACGGCTCCACATTCACAAACTACATTGTGTATAGTTCAGCGAGACTTATGTGAGAAATACAAAACAAGAAATAATATTACTGATTGGGACCTAATTTCAATGTATTAGGCCTATGAATATAATTTATTAAAGGGCATAGAAACACTGTGCTTTTTCTTTAGGGAGGAAAAAGATCCGAATTTTTCCTATTTTGTGTGAAAATGGCATATTCAAATAAATTTTGCAGATTAATTATCATTTTATCTAGATTGTGAATATTTGAGGAATGTGATTACGTTGTTCAGTGGTGACGTCTAACTCTACAGCCACACTCGGCGCTTACCGCGGCAGAGCGGTGTTATACACAACTAAGGGCGAGCCTCGTTGTAATCAAGCTCTACAGGCTTAGTTATTACGCTTGCTTAACATTCAACAGCATCATCATTGTCTATGATCCTTCCTCAACAATAGGCCTACAAATATGTTCAATATACATTTGGCCAATAGTTTATTTACATGATAATTGGTTTGTATTAGGACCCGTATTCTTCCTCTTCTTCTCTCCTAGCTCCTTCCGTCTGTATTCTCTTCCCGGTGCCATCTTCTTCTCTCCTCCTTCCCGGTGCCATCGTCTTCTCTCCCTCAGGCGAGCAAGTGGTTATCCAGACTGATGTGACCTGGAACAAAAGTCAAACTATTGAAACGTTGTTATGTATAATGTTACTAGAAATTAGGAGATTTGACTTTTCACATCAAATGACACACTGTTACTGGAGAACTTTAGCTTCTACTTACAGCCTATCCAAACAGCTTCAACAAAAATTGAAAAATATATTCTACATTCATAAGTCTATACCGGTACTCTAGATTTTACTTCTAGTGCTATCTGAGAATATAATACACAACTATTTTTTTTAGGGGGAGTTACATAATTCTCTATTTCTCACGGCGTAATATGGCATTCTTAGATTATGTTTTCCAATTGTTTGATCTATTATTTCAGCTGCACTATGTATGTAGTAGTAGGCCTAATTATTATGTAGGCCTCTATATGTCAGACTTGGTATTGGATTGGCAAACTTTACGTAGGGTAAGGATTTCTGTCGACCTGTCTACGAGGCACTAATTTTATGGTAAACATTACCCTGCTTAACCCTAACCCTCATCCACCACTTCATAACACTACCGTAACACAGATCGGTAAAGGATGCGGCATATCTAGGCTACACAAAACAGCTGTCAACCGAGATGGTTCTATAAACGCTAGAACCAAAACCGAGACCATTGAATTCCGAGACCTAAAGACTAGTTAACACTGTTATACATCCACCTTTGAAGGCTAAATGAATTAGGTTATTCACGTAACGTACAGTACACAGTAGCCTCAATATTATAGCATAGAATAGTGGCTATAGGCCTAGGTAGATGGATAGCCTCACTGAGTACATTTTGATCTATGATGGCATCAAAAGCAGTTAACTTAACCTTACTTTAACCATTGCTTTAACGTGGAGAAATAGGCCTAGGAATCATGAAATGAACAGAGGCCTTTTCAGAAGTGGATACCAATGCTAAATCTGCAGCTATCCTTCGCTGTCTTAGCCCTATTCTAATACGTCATATTATTATTGTCTTACAGTTCATGTCACACTCTTTCTGTCACTTCTCACTTCAATCACTTGACACATTGATGTTCACACTTGATGAACAATAGTATGTACTAACTATTGTCAGGTATGGCCCATCAGAAGAAAGACTTGTAAATTTCGGCCCATTTTCAAATTAAGTAACCCCATATTCTTAGCTTATTTATTATTCGTATATTTGGCATTCAAAGTAGAACGTCTATTCTGGAAAATTTAATTAACTCTTTCAACTACAATTTGAAGTGCGTATAAAAACCTTTTTCCCCCTGTTTTCAGGGGTTGGAAATAAAACCATCCATACAGGGAAAAAATCCTCCAGGAAAAATTTTAAAATTGTTTTTGGAATAATTTTTGAGTGACAAGTCAAGCGGAAAAACAAGGATCCGGAACGATGCTAGAGTTTACGTACAAAGACGTGAAGGAGTTCAATTCAAAGAGAATGATGGTTTGGCTTAATTATTGGCTCGACAATCAATGGTTAACCAAAACAAATTTTAACAAAAAAAAAAAAGGAACCTTTAAGTTTTCCTCAAAATTTAAAGATAGCTCAGAGTGTTTTCTTTATATGAAACCTAACCAAGGGTGGAAACATTAAAAAATTTCAAACACTTAGCTGGGGGCTTTTGAAAAGCTGGGTTAAAAAAATGGAAAATAAAAGGGGGCCATTCATGGTTCCATATAAAAATTTTAAAACAAATAATTTTTTTAAAAAAAACCCTCCGGTTTTTTTTTTTCCTTTCCGGGGGGCCCCCCCGGGGGGGAGGATTGCCCTCCACCTTTCCCCCCCGGGAAAACAAAATTTTTTCCAAGTCAACTTTTTAAACCCCAAACACTGGGGGGAAAAACCTCCAAAGTTGAAAGTTTTTTGCAACCGGGAATTTTTTTGGAAAAAATTTGGTCTTTAAAATGGTTTAAAAAAGCCTGGGGCACGGCATAAAGGTGCCCCCAAAGAACCCCCTTTTTTCAAAAAAAAATGGAATCAATTACACTTACTGAGTCACCTCTGAAATAAAGAAATGATGAATCTGAATGAAAAGAGTCAAAATCAAGGGGAGTTATTTTGGTATTATTTGCTCAAAGATTCCACCAAAAATAGGTACGGGGGGACGAATGGAGGTGATTATGAAACCTATATAAATATGGTAAGAAAGGAGTTTACAAAAAACCATCCCTATGGGGGAAACCCAACCACGCCCAACGCTTTCTTTAATTCTGAGCAGCCTCCTGACGAGCTACCAAAGGCGGCAACAACGGGGTATTGGTTAAGAATGACAGGGAAGATGAACTAAAAAACTATGAAGTGATGATGAGTAACGTTACAAAAATCGGACGGAATCGTAACCCACCCGTTTGGCTCCTGGATTCAACCCAAGTGTCTGCTTCCGGAGATGGAGCTGCTTGCACACTTGCTCGAACAATTCTACTGTTCTTAGGCCGGGAAAAACAAACAAGCACGTTAGGCACAAAAACAAATTTAACAGACTTCCTACCACACTGACCAATAGACCAAAATCCAATTGAAATGGAAATTTGGGTTTGTTTGGGCAAGAAACGGGCAAGAAAAGGGTGAAGATTTTCCGCAATCTTTTTGATTCCACTGAGCAATTTATTTTTTTTATCCCTACATAAAAGGCAAAAGGGAGTTTTTTTTTTGGGCTTAAAAGTTTAATTTGATTAAGGTTACATGGTTTGGTAGCGTTATATGTACTGAACGCCAGTAGGCCTGGAGTGATAGACGTCCTACCTCATCGAATTTCGCTCTCCTAGTGTGCAGGAAACACTTTACACCCAGACGATTGCAAACAGATCCAAAGAACATCCCCACAACACATGAGGGGGGGACAGGAAACAAGCCATCCAGGTAAAGTGAAGGTATTGCTAATATAATGGGCACACACGTAAAGTAGGAAAGTGACAAGTCGAGTCGTAGAACCACCACTGGGTCCGGGAACGAGCATAGAGGTTCAACTGGACAACGTGTAAAGTAGATGCAATTCAAGAGCTAATGACTAAAGCTAATATGTGCATGGAAGATGAGTGGATCGAAGCAAGCGTGTGGGTTAACAACGGGGGTTACGCCCCAACAATAACCAAGGATACCTGTATATATCATACCATCAATGATACCCACTTTCGGGGAGAGCTCAGGAGTGTTTCTCGATCGGGAAACCGTGAAACACAAAAAGAAGGAATCATTACAGAATAGGCGGCACTACACAGGCATGGGGAGGCCTTTTGGAAAGCCTCGAAACATAATGTACACCACATGTCGTGAGTAAGCCACACGCATTGGACACACAGCAGAAGTGCCAGATCAAGGTAATATGCATCCTACATATAGAACATGTTTTCAGAGTCCCCTCCCAGGGTGTATAGCACTGGTCGGACCATAACGGGTGGGAAAAAGGGGGGAGTAGGGAAGTACAAAAAAGCCGTGTAAGAACAAGGTGGGCGACAGCCCAACAACGGGAGACACAGGAGGGACTAATGCAGCGACAGAAGGAGAGGACCGGAGACCCATCCACGCTATGAATCCTGGACAACGCGCGTGACGGCAGTCACGGCAAGCGTGGGGCTGTCCGCTAAACTGAGGCTCGGTGCGGTTCTAGAGTTTCCGTGCGTCTGACGCATCCCGAGGTTGTGTTAACTCATCCGTACATACCGGAGTTTGTATAGAGGGATACAACAATACTATGTCGTGGCACGACTGGCGAGTAAGAAATGAAAAAAGAAACCGATGGCCCGGGACACACACGGGTAGGCACACATGTACACCCACAACAGAACCACAAGGGTCTTGAGACACAAAGCAAAAGATGTGGAACACGAATTACCCGTACTGAAGCTGCACAAGCTTAAAAGAAATAGATGAGTCGGAGGTAAAGTAAAGAGAAGAACAAGTTTGATTAGGTCATTTGGGGCACCCCGCGCCAGAGTGTCACCAACAGCTAGGTATACGGGTAGCGAATTGCGAGAGAAAAATCAATGAACCAAAGGGGAACCTAGAACGATAAGGGAGGAAGGATAACAAAACGGTTGACAAAAAGACCCTCCCTAATGCGGACTCAACCCCGCCCAAACGCTACAACCAATTTTCGGAAGCATGCCTCACTGACTGGGGTGTGGCTACCAAGGGCGGCAACAACGGAAAAAAAGTGCGGTCAAGAATGGAACAGAGAAGAAGACCCGTAGGACACTATAGGGCTGATGATACAACGTACAAAGATACGAGCACGAGCACAATAACGTTACCGCCGCCCGGGTTGGCTCCGGGGTAGTTTGCCAGAACCGAGGTCGCTCCATGAGATGAGCTGGACTTTGCCAAAAACACTACTGGCCTCGCGGGGGGACAGATTCGAAAACAAAACGCGTGCAGTGGCTGAAAGCCGTGGAACAAACAACAACAAGCACGTTAGGCACGGTAAAAACAATCAAACGCAGCCATAGGGGGGGGGGAAAAATCCTACCATCACTGACCAAACACCAAAACAATTAGCCGAATCTGAATGGATTCGGGAGTTGATTCGACAAGAAATTCTGACAAGAAAAGGGTTGAAGACTACTTGCCGCAGATCTTTAGATATGACTTCCAGCCGGGGCAGCAAGTTTATTTTTTATATCCATACATAAACGGCAGAGAGTTTGGGCGACTTTGTGCATTGTGCTTAGTGTTAGTGGGTCAAAAATTCTTTGCTTCAACGTTAAAGTATTTGATTCACAAGCATATTATTTAACGGTCAGTTATTGGAATCTATTTTTTAATGCAGCGGCAACGGTACCCCCACCAGAGCTGTTTAGACGGGGGTACGAATATGGGTTATTAATGGGTGGGGGACAAAGTGGGTGAGGAAAACCACACACAAAACGGTTTAGCGCTCAACCCCTCATCTTAGTACAATAACAACCAAGTTTACATACGTCACTACACTAGCAACTGCGTGCGTAAGCATACTAGTAGTGGACATGAACTAACGCATAATCCGCAACGACAGTAATCGAGAATGTCATCTTTGGACCTGGATGACGGGGGGTTGGCAGGCAAGGGACGCCATTGTATAGCATCGACAAGCAAAAAGAAAACACAAAGTCAAGTGCGGATGGATATGTGTGTCTCCCACAACTGCTAATATCAAAAGATAGGGGCTGTGTTGTGAGTGGACCACACTTCGTCTGCGAGCTGTTGGCAAACAAGTCAGCGTAACGGTGACCGACATCTGCGCAGTTTAACGACCCATGCGCCCTTTGTCTTCCAAACACAACGGAACGTGGGACAAGGTCGTGCACACCACGCCAGGCGACAACGAGCTGATCTCCGCATTACAGCCAGGCTGGTGCTGGAGTATTCCCGACTACCGCGCGATGGAATGAGTCCGGGCAACTACCGCCGCGTCCTACGTGTCAGTACCCGGCGAGATCCTAACCATAAAACAGGCCTACATTATTTGAAATTAGAGGCAAAACTAAAAATATAGGGGTGTGTACACAAGAATCTAGGAACCAACGATGACAACAACATACAGAAGATAAGCAGGACTCTTCACCCATAGCCATTTAAAGCCAAAGACCAAGTGTAGTGCGAAATATCCCAGAGGGATCACCAGTGACCCCACTGGAAAACTTTACCTTTGAATAGGAATATGAGAAAAGAGTCCATTGAAAAGATGACAGGGGGGAAAGGGGCGGGGGGAAAAAGAGGGCGAGAGGAAGGGGGGGAAAGGAGGATAGAGGGAAGGGAAAAAAAAAAAAAAATTTTGTTTTAAACCGGCCTATTTAAAGACTTTTGGCCAGTTATACATGATTTTTTTGCAGGGATTGTAGGAAAGTATCGTCGTATAAGATCCAGAATGCTTGACCCCGGCGAGACAAGAAAGGGCGTGATGCTCGTACCACAAAAGTCCAACAAAGCGCGCGCAACAAGGAGTCATAATTGTTGGTGGCCACACGGTCACTGATGTCAAAGGCACTATTGGCAACAAGCATTAAAGTAACCACCGCGCAGCAGCCTCAGGAAAAAACAACACCACTGCCTCGAAATGAAATAACTCCTCATAATGGGCTGAACATTCTTCCGCGAGACAAAACAGGAATACATGTAGGGTAATCATAGTGAGGTGATGCACAATATATTCGTAGCGTGATGCAGCGAGTGTAAAAGACTGTATAGCTTTTCAAATATACGTAGTAGTTCACAACGGTGACAGAAACTATCGGACTGTGATCAGATTCACACGATACCGATTAGTAGTGAGAAGTTATTATATTACCAGCCCGTCTTGTAGAGATAAGATAGAGAGGGTGATTTAGAAAAACACTACAAGAAGTATTAAACAGTTTGCTTCGACTACCACACAGGTAACCGGGGATCTTATCACCAGGGGCTGAGGAACGCGTACCGAGAACCTTCCCGGCAGACCGATTAAGAGGACCACTTAGTATGGAATTTGCGTAGGAGATCAAAAGAAGCGCCGCAAACCGTAACCGAGGACAACCTGGATAAATATGGGTGTGCACAACAGAACCATAAGCCACAAAAGGAAAAATCGCACACCGAAAAAATAGTTATGTGTGTCTGTGCACAACCACGCAACAGGGCGCAAAAGAAGAGGGAACCTATAACCGGGTTAACAAACTGTATTAGAGGGTATACAGCCACAGGGGACGGGCACAAAAAAAGAGGACCATCAAACCAGGTAATGTATATCAGGTGTGTATCGTAGGATCGCAAACAGTGGCAAAAACAAAAAGGATCGCACCAAAAGAAGCGAATAAGAGACAAGGAAAATTTTCAATCATCCACATAACCATTAGAGTTTATAAGGTTCAGAAGAAAGACAATAACACCTTTGAATAATAATCATGACACAGTCTAGGCCCCGCAAACCGACAACTCTTTTGACTTTCGAGGAGTTTGAAATAAAGGAGGGTGAAAAATAATGCCCGAAGACGCCAAGTAAATCGAAGAGAAGGTTAATGAAGAGGGGTTGGGGGAGGGGGAAATGGGGGGGTTAGTCTGAGAGAAGAAGACAGTAGGCCTCTCAAGTAATGTATGAGTGGCGCGACTACACAGTGCGTGAGAGTCAGTCATCCACTGACGACATAGTTATAATGGGGAGCGACCAGGCCAAAAGCCACGAATCACCCTGAGTAAAGATAAATAAAGAAGGCAGTATGTGACACGAGAGTGATGGATCCACGAACCCTGCCGAAGCCTAATGATGGCTGTCAAGGAAAACGGTCCGAGAAAGGGGGGAATCGAGGAAACCGTTCACTAAAGACCTATGGTGTTATGGTTTCAAACAAATATGAAAGATGAATGAGGGGAAAACAACAACATCTAACGGGGCAATCTTTTAAAAATCATGTCGACTCATACGAACCCGCCACTCAGATACGGTGAGACCAGCTCTCTGGGTGACGTGTGTGCAGTTGTGACTAAAAGATTAAAAACAGAATGATAGACAGAGTGTGTAGAGGGTCGGGACGGGCGGGTGAAGCTCTACAGGGGTGGTAGTGTCAAAAGTTCACATAGCTTTTACTTGCGACTTGTTAGAGTTGATAAAAAACGATTCCAGTATCGATGTCGTCTTTATGGAGAAAGTTCGGAGGTATACAACAAAGTATATTCAGGATAGATGGATAGAAGAAATATCTGAAAAAGAGGCGGGATTAAAGGATATTAAGTCGTTTAGAGTGGGGAAAGATGGGTAAAAAAAGAGGAACACCAGGCTAAGAATACTTGTACACACATCAAGGAACAAAATAAAAAAAGGGGCTAATGCGCTTGGCCCATAGAAGAAGAGTCCGCTAGAAACATTACGAGTAGGGCAAAGAAGGGACCGAATATAATCGGTATCAAAACTTTCCCTTCGTACAGGAATCGGACCTGGATAAGGTTGTTCATTCAGTACCATAACACAAAAAGACTTGATAAAAAGTTGGCACCAGTAACCGTGACACGGAAAAAGACCCGGAGGTAAATAATTTGCACTTAGAGCGCAATTAACGAATGGAACAACGACAACGGCAGGGACCTGGAGAAAATTGGGTGCTAATCGTTAACCGAGGAAAAATAGTCCAAGTAAAACCAGGACCTTAATGACATTCAGTTTCAGTTAAACCGATGAAACACGAAACAGCGGACACTTTAAAGGAAATAATCAGCAATAGCAAGAAAGGAACTGGAAAGACCGTGAGACCCAGTGAGTTAGTTACGGATCAGATTCTCGTGCAAGACCCGGTATAAACCAAACCAAACGCTTGACAAACACACACAGACATCATAGGCAATTTCGTACAACCGGGACCGAAGAAGAGTGTCACCTGGGTACCTATGAAAACATATGCGTTCCACACACTGCGTACACCAAGGAGGCAGGGAAAAAAAACGCACGGTTGACATGTAATACATAAGGGATCTCATTCCCTGAGGCCATGTCAATCGCAATTGGCAAGCAAGGGTGAGCGAGAAGGTTGGTAACTGGAGACGCGCGCTGGTATAGGCTACGTAAAACACACAATCTCAAGGCACGAGGACGGCCTCACGAGGGGGGTAAAATGTAATATGATGTATTGGGAGAGAGTGGGTACGAAAGTGGGGTATCTTGGGTCCGATGCAATAGTTAGGCCCACATTAGCACTAGGGCTGATAATAAATAGAAACTTGTCCCAGGTCTCAAATTAGAGCAGTTTTTTAAATTAAACTTCTTCTTTTTTGTGATTTACTATTACGTATTACTCGTTAGTGCATAGCTTGAGGTGTTCACATTATTATCTATCTAAATTTATGAAATGGAAGAATGAGTTCAAGAACCTTTTGGAAAGCTACAGAACTAAATAAAAAATAGTTTCGGGGGGTTATTATAAAATGAAAATAAATGTTCAAGTTTCGTACCCTGAAAAAAATAACGGATCTTGTCAGTCTGGGTTCTAGTGATGACATCGGTCCTAGGATTTGAAGACCGTTCTTAGAACCTTCGAGATTTTGTTTCTCAAAAATGTTCCAACCGATTTGACCTCAAAACTATAGGGTTATAACTTATAAGTTACCGGTAAGTAAGTTTGCGTGTACAAAAAAAGTTTCATGTCAATCAGTCAAACCCTGCGACCTGTGCAATGCTTACAAAAAAAAAAAAAAAAAAAAAAAACACAGACAAAGCTTCGTAAGAGTAGGATGGAAATCTTCGCTAACGCTCATCTAATTAATAAAATTATTCAAAATGATTGGTTATTTTTATTTCGTAATAATTCATAATAAAGTTACAAACAAGGCAAACTAGGTATTTATATTACAATAAGGATAAATAAAATTGGTTATAGTGATTCGTAAGTTCACAATTTCCATAACTTTATTGATATCACTTTTCACAATCCTTTAAATCGATGTTTTCTCAGTTCTTCTTGGGTGAGCCTTGAAAGTCAATATCGGCAGGAAAATACAATAGAATGTTAAACATCCTACAAATCAATCTACAAATTCAAGACCCATTCAATGAATAAATCAGCAGTAAATGTAACTTTAGGAGCGAAGTCGATTTAACAGGCTCGCAACTCATTTGTCATGCTGACCAATCCCGTGTCGTGCAGAAGGTAATAGTTTTTTCTCAACAATAAGATGCAATTGTTGAACTAATCATTACTATACCGTTATTACCGTGTATTGTTATTACCACGAAAGAAAAAGGTTCCGATTGACCATCCCCCCAACACTCCCTGACTAGCGCATGCGTGCCTTTCATATTCTTCTTTCGTGGATATATTACGTGAAATTTCATATTATGGGCGTAGAAGCGTAGAAAAGTGGAACGGTTGTGTAATTTTTTCAGGGCGATGGAAGGAGAAGGGGGCTGGGGAGAATTGAATAGGTTGATTGAAAGGAATGAGCTAGGGTATGGGGGCAGGAGAAGACATGACAGAGCGGTAGTTGTAAAGGGGGCTAGATTAGATGTGGGTAAATTCTCTTTCTTAAATAGGACAGGTAGGGACTGGAATGAACTTGGTAGAAGTGTTTTTGAGGGGGATGAAATAAGAATAAAACAATTACGGCAGAAGGTTAGGGAGGCGGGCAAACCGTCGTGATCAAGGATAGGGAACTTGCCACCGTGCATTTTTGTGCAACTGTAAGAGTTGATAATAATAATAATAATAATAATAATCATGGGCATGTGGCCTATTTAATATAGTTTGAATTATCATACCGTACATGATTCAACATTAATTGATACAGTTAGAAAAATATTTATTTAATAAACAATTGATTATTTAGGCGCTATATTAACTTCAAACATTGAAACGAATGTGGGTGTATTACGATCTAACTGTATTGCAGCTTTAAGGAATATTTTGTTTTAAAAATCCGAGATATATATATAGGCTTGTCACTCACTGATATTCTCGACCATTACGTTTACGTCGGCTCAGCTGTCAGCAACAGTCACCTGAAATGCCGATATTTGAAGGTCGCAGAAAGCATGATGTATATTTATAATTTGTTCACTAGGTAGAGCAGCGATCGGTTGGTTCAAATACCGTACTCATGAAAAAGAACAGAATTGAGAACAGTTTCAAACCACCGTGTAAGCACGATACATCTCGTACCGTACATTGAATTCTGACCCGATTATTTTTACTAGCAGCGCTTAGAAGCGACAGTAGCTAGAAGCAGCACTAATAGGAGAGGGGACTGGAGGTCTGGAGGGGAAATTCAGTTTCGTTCTGCCTCACAAATCAACTGTCTTTGGAGTATATTGATCGTGGAAAGGTAAAATGTCGTAAGCGATTTTTTTTCGTGATACACAATTTAGAAGGTCATCTTTATCGATGTGCAAAGTGTCGTAAGTGACATGACAATACATTAGGCGTGGTCAACAATATAATTTTATTGTTACAAGCGACAAGGATTCTATACATTTTGTCTCAAGCGCCAACACAATATGTCGTAAGCGCCAAATATGCTATGCAATTTTCCAATTAAGATACGCCCCGGTGGCCAAGTCAATTATCGCTAGCGGTAGTAACTGAAGTCACCGTTGAGCGTGGGTTCGAGTCCCGCATAAGGCATGGGTTTTTGTAAACGTCATTTCACCTATCATCACTTCATCGTTTCATTATCATCCGCTCATTCGTACCCCCGTATAACCTAGCTGTTGGTGGGGTCGTTAAGCAACATGAAAAAAAAAATACAACTTATTTTGTCGTAAGCGCCAAATATACTGTGCAATTTCTTAATTAAAATAGGCATACAAGCTGTAAGCGTAGGTCGTAGCTTGAAAACTTGATGAATTCTCACGAGAATTTGTGACGATTTGTTATCGCATGCACGAATATCACACACAAATTTTAAAATTTATATCTCCCGGTTTGAATTCATTCAACGTTTTTAACTTCCTGTGAAAACTATTCAAAATGGCGCTTACAAAATTCTGCCTTTCCACCATCGATACGTATCATCTCCGTTCATATTTAAGGATTCACGTTCAACATTTCAAATAGGCATATCATGGTGCGGTGGCCCGTTGTCTCTCTAACAACTCGCCATAAATTACTGTAAATGCAAGACTTTATTGAACGCGTCGTACGACGATTCCAGATCGAATATCAGTTGGCGCACTTGTGTTTCGTTGAGCTCGTCCGACGCCTGCATGGAGGACATTGTCGTGAGCCACGCGGCGACCTTGACCTTGCCCTCGAAGTCGGCCGACAGCTGGCTGAAGCGGTTCATCGTGTCCATCAGGTCACGCAGGTCAGGGTGGAGTTCGTCCATCGCCTTGATCTCCAGCCGCAGCTTGTCCATCGTCGTGATGAACAGCTGAAAGTCAACGAGACAGACATCGGAAACCAGTTAGATTAGTTAGGTCTGAGAAAATAGGGCGATGAAATGACCATGCTCTTTTTTTTTGGGACAGCTGAACGCCAATATGAATGGGCCATATGAGGATCGCGCCCCACAATGATAGCCGAGTACACACGATCAGTAAGGTTAGCAACGGATCTACTACGTAGTCTCAGCCGGTGACATAGCTTCCTCCAGCGCGCAATATGAAATTGATTATATTCTAAGCGGGAAAAACAACTTTTTAATTAATCCAAATTTTTATAAATCAAAATCATTTTTTTTTGGTCCCTTTCATTTAGGATTAACGAGGGTTTACTGTATCATCATCAATGCATAAATTTCCAAAATGAAGAAACATATCCCGCTTACCGAAACGATATCAGCGATACATTTGCTCGTGTTGCCTTTGTCGTCCTTGATGGTGATTGGTCGATCCTCTCTGACTCTTTCAAGTGCGGCAGGACAGTCCAACTGCGACATCAGAATATAGAATTAATACCTGGTACAGTAGGTCAAAACTAGTAGATGTAATAGAACTTGTAGAAGTGGTAGATCAGACCTTACACGACTAATAATAGAGAAACATCTTAATTTTCATTTTCCTCCCTAAACGTAGGCACTAAATCTTTGAATTGTGAACTATCCCTGAAATTATTATTAGCAGTATTTCAATATTTATTGTTTGCTGAATGACTCATCAATCAGGTATCTTATTTGTAACAAGTTGAGATGTTAATGAAAAAAATGAAAAATTTATATTTTTAGAAGAAATATTAGGCATACATTTATTTCAGAATTGTAACTCATTTTAGTTATTTACAATTCTCCGAACAATATCAATCATTGACAGACCGGTATTGAATTGATCGAATATAAATCGAAGCATAGGCTACTAATTCGAGACTGACACGAACAATAATATCAAAAACGTACTGGTATTAAACATCAAAATTATAAGGCATGCCCGTTTAACAGCAAAACATTTATGTATAGCTTGTAGGTCTACCTGTACTCGAGTAATAAATGGATGAGAAAAAAATTGACTATACTGGCCTGGACCACAGAAAACAAGATCTATTGGTTTTTCATTGATGACAAAAATAAATAGACCCTTTTCAGAATTCAATGCTCAGACACTTACTGCCGGACACTTGGTTGCCAGAATTGCATTCTGGGTATTTTAGAAACGTTTACTGTTAAGAAGTTGGTCTGTATATTCACACCTGGCAAGATACGTAACTTGCCTTATCTCTGATCTTACTCACTCTGAGTCTCTGCCAGTGTGTAAATCTCTTAGAATAGATAGAAGACCGGCGCAAAACAACCACGTCGTTGACGCGCCGTAAAGCCCTAACATTCATTCATTCAGATATAGCAGATATATTATCATGTTGTAAAGTTACCACCATATTATAAGTAGGCCTAAATAGGAAATACGATCACTGTGACGCAGAATAACTTGAATAATTCGAGCTAAATAGTATTGACAGCAGTACGTTGAATTGCAGACCTGTATCGGTACTTACATTCTGCTCTACTTCAAACGTTGCCGCTAGATGGCTCTTTCCTTTTCAAAACGGTCTATACTGACATTGAAAATGTTTAGCAATCTTTACCTTATATTTTTTCACGAATGTCTCTATTGTTGGAAACTCATCTCCTTGTACTTGTTTGAAAGCAGCTTTATATTGAACGAGAAGCTTCGAACAAGCGGCGGTGTACTCTTTAGGGGTGACACAATCACGGATATATGCTTTTTCCAGATTCTGCAGCGTACTTATAACAGCGAACAAATCGGCCATATTATCGTACCTAAAAACCAATAGAACACTGTATTTAGTGACATGAAATTATTCAATTGATTTTTATTCATAGGCCTATCGAGATTACCGTCGCACTGTAGTGATAACTAAGATCTAAATGGCATCAGTGAATGATGAATTGAAATGATGGGACGATGAGATGGAAGGTAATTTTATTAGATGTTTCACATCCCGAGTATGAACCATGAAGTCAGAGGAAAACCACTAGGCCTATAGGCCCTAAACCTCTTGTCAGGATGATCGACCGTGGCGGGAATCGAGCCCCAGTCTTCTAAATGATGGTTCAGGACACTCGGTTTGAAGGAATTTTGAAAAAGTAGAGTTATAGGCCTGCGAGTCTGTAGGCCTAGTGTTTATTGTCCTGCCCTAAATTAGCGGAACCATGGCGGAACTTACTTTTCTCTTTCACGGGCATTTCGAAACAACTTAACCTCCTCGAACAGCTCTGGTCTGTTAGCATCTACAACAAAAATTGAAAAAGTAAGTGACATTGAAGACAATAGGCCTAAAGCCTATTTGTAGAGGTTCAAAATTTCAGACCAAGCAAAAATATTGGCTTACCATGAGTAGAAGGCAACATTGCCAATAAATGAACTAGGCCTAGGCCTACACGATAATATGTTATTTATGTATCTGGAAATTTCTTTGAAAACACAGTACAATTCTTCTAAGTAGATATAAACTTCCCTAGACAGATAATTGTTGCTTCAATAGACCTTTCAAATGAGTCAGATAGGCCTGTGTCGCTAATCACTGTCAGACATTAGATCAGCCTTGACGAATTTTTTGACATGGGGACTTTCTGGGGACTTTTTGAACGTGGGTTAAGGTTGGTACCAATGCCGATGGAATGCAACACTTTTGAAACATCTGTCATGGCTCCTACACAAGTAAACAAGTTTTATGTACTTTGTGCAATTTTAATTATTTATACTTACTTGAGTATATTTAACTCTGAATTTTAGTTTTAGAGCTTCTCTGAGTTCACTCTTAATTTATTCCGTGCTATTCGTATCAAATACGCTCTTATTATTATGGAATGTCTGTCATTTTATTTCAGGATGTGAATGCAGCTGTCAAAGAAAAAGCCAACACAATATTGTTCAATAGCTCGAAAAATGAATCTTTTAAATTACATGAGCACTATAAGATACTGAATCGCAAGCTGAAAGGTAGCTGGAAAATATTAGAGTAAGTAGTCGCAGCCCATTGTGCGAATCTGATTTGTTAGCCGGAGCGATTGGCCTCAAGTGCTGTACGTCCCTATGCTTCCGATCGGGATTGTAGTCGAAAATTGTACACTCCTTGGCTGGCAGTCTAGCCTCAGAGACAAAATACATAGAGTAATAGTAGAATTTTAAATTTTCTGTGAGTACATCACAATCATTTTTTTCCAACAATCATAAAAATCAAGATTCAATTCAGCTCTAGTTCTGCAAATACCGTAAACTGTTGTGTAGAAAAAGTGAAGGTATTATGGTATCAATTTTTATGAAGTTTTTATGACATTAAATTTTGGTAATTCAATCGTCTCTTCGATTCTAATGCTGACGCAGCCCATGTTCAACCCCTTCTTATCCATAGGTTGAGACTCACTGCCCAATATGACACTCTTATTCTGTTAGTTAGATAGGCCTACAGAGTATGCCTAGCCTCTACAAATACCTGTATTATTAATATTATCAAGTGCTATCGGTACCTTAGCGAGTCTCATGCACGACAGTCTTTGTGGAGTTGGAAATGTTACAATAGTCACCACTCAGTGCACTCAACACCCGTCACACTAACGAAATAGGTGCAAGTTACCACATTTATTTAGATGATTTTGTTTTTGTCAATCTAAAAAACAAAATGACTTTTCTCATCCATAACCCTATGCTCGATACAGTATATGAATTCACCAAGTTTCTTCATTTTTAAAAACCAAAAAGTTTGACCGTATGGATTAGCTATGCTTACAATGCGCGGAAATGATTTTTAAACGAGATCACTTGGTTTTCAAGCTTACAATACTGACGTTATATTTACGTCCAACTGTTGGTTGGGGCTACGTTTTCACTAACTTTTCAAATCGTTTAGCAACCCTAGTTAAAGGTTATCAGACCAAATTGTACAATTTTAGATATAGGTACCGGTACATATATTCAATTAGTGACAAATCTGAAAATAATTATGAAACATTGCCTTTGCAGGAATAAAGAAGAAATTACTGCAGATATATTATCTGAAGTAGCTTTGTTTATACTTCCCGGACCGAAAGAGAAGTTTACGGAAAATGAATTTAATTGTATGAAGAAGTACTTGGATTCGGGCGGCAGCATGTTGGTCATGCTCGGGGAAGGAGGAGAGAAAGTCAATGAAACGAATGTGAACTTCTTCTTGGAAGAGTATGGAATTATGGTCAATAGTGGTAAGATGGAATTCTAACTGTTTATTGATGTTGATATTACTCTCTCATCTAAAATCACACTTGCCTTTGCGTCATTCAACCCAATAAAAATGAAAATAAAATCCTTAATTTTTTTAGAATCAACGCATTATCTAATGAAAATGCTACAGTATCAATCCCAATGGTTCTTGGGAGAAACATTGCAAGTGCAGTGGATAAAACAAAAGTTGAAAAATGCTATTTTCCAAATAACATGCCTGCCCATCCCTATGAGTACATTTCTGTACAGATAACCTTCACAATCGAAGTTTCTTTACTGCTTCTCCAGCATTCAACTCGTGAAATTCCCAAGCACAATTCAATTTTACCATCAGATAAATTAGCCTATGTAGCTTGCATTGTTAGAGTACTTTTCATTGTTTGACTAAAAATAATTGGGTAGGCCCTACCTACTTCTTGTGAATGAGTTTTAACTTCTAATTCAAATGGTTGCGTGCTTTGTTCTTCATCTTCGATATTTTGAAGACAATGGATGTGTTTTTGTCTCAGACTGTGTTGTACGGACTCATTACTACAAATACTTCCACCCGAAAGAGTGTCTCGTGGCAAACGGCATTCTTAACCGCGCAATAACCGCCGCTTCCGGTGTCCACCGAGCGTCGGCGACTCAAGACGACATCAGTCAGTAAGTAGCACCGTCGTGAGTCGCGGCAGTTTTATTATAAAAACCGCGGCACTCAATCTCGGCCGCTAGAAGGCAGTAAGCGCATGCAAACTGAATTTCTAAACAGCTCAATTCTCTCTCTACCGGCACACGTAGCGTAGTGGTTAACGCACTCGCTTCATGTGATCCGGGAGACGAGGGGAATTTCGAATCCAGTTCGATCACCACCGCCGTCCATCTTTACAGGTTTTTTTCGTGGTTTCCCTCTGTAAACTAGGCTAATGCCGGGATGGATCCCACAATATAGCCCACTATCCTTCCCATTACCCAAGAAACCTTCATCTCATTAATCATCCATCCGAAACCAATAGCTATCATTACAGTGCGTCGTTAAACCCAAAATAGAAAAAAAATCTTTCCAGACTCACTCGTTAACTAACAGTTTGTATATCCCAGGGGTTTGAGATTCGTCTACCCGTACGGATCGACCTTGAACGTGGTGCCGCCAGCCGTCGCCGCTCTGTCGACGGGCACGGTGGCGGTGCCACTGAACAGGCCCGTCTGCGCCCTGTACGCCAAGCCGGGCGCGCCGGCGGGCGGCAAGATGGCCGTCGTCGGGTCGCCCCACGTGTTCGCCGACAAGTACGTCGACAAGGAGGACAACGAACGTGTGAGAGACGTCGTGTTCAGGTTTCTGACGACGAATGAAGTGAAGCTCAATCAGATCGACGCTGAGGATCCGGAGGTGAGAAAAACTAAAATATTTTTCCTCTCGTTATTACAACCATACAGGTATTACTTATTCTCTTCAAGATAGGCAACTTCATGCAGTAGAGCCTGTTTTTTTTTTGGCTAATTTATTACTGTTGTAAGTTCTATTTTTTGATCCCATCATTATGCTCCCTACCGTAGTTTCTATAGGCCTAATGTTTTAAATTCAGTGATCTTTTTTAGTCATTTCTAGTGAATGGATAGTTTGGGAACGAAGCATTTAACGAGGTTTTAAACATGCTTTATCCTGAGGTATTAGATATTGGGTTGTTCCGTCGCGTTGTTTGAGTTAAATTCTCGCTCGACGTTTCTGTCTCCATGTAGATACCTTTCTCTAGATATAGTCTGGTTCAGAAGAATAGAACCGTCTCAGAAGAAAGAGACTGACTAAGTGATGTGAGGATGAAAAATGATGTAGTATATATTCTAGTGAAATTTAATGACTTGGCATTCGGCCGTGCCAATGAGAGGGTCGCCAGCAGAACACCGAGTAAGAATTCAACTCAAACGACGCGACGGAACAACCCAATATCTAATACCTCATATCCGGGTCACGAAAGCCGCAAACAACTCATGCCTCATTCTATCGGCGTGAAAAAATTACTCCAGTTTCTTAGTCTATCTTAGTCCTATGTCAAATATCCTAAATCCTATGTCAACAACTTTTGTTGGAATATAAAATGCAACGTATTGGAAAGTGAAAAACGCTTAGGCCTATATTGCGTCGATGGCGTGTCAGCGTCACCGGCGTAGTGGTTAACGAGGGTTTTCAACAGGTTTTAACCACTCGATCTATTTGTCTCCAGATCTCGGACTACGCGATGGTGCCCGACACGGCCACGCTGGCCGAAGCCCCGCGACTGTGTCTGATGGAAGCGGCCGAAGACGTTCCGACCGACTACACCAAGCTGTTCAACCAGCGGCTGTTCTCCATCAACACCAGCTGCGTTCCCGACGCCGTGCGAGCGTTCAAGCAGCTCAACCTCAAGCACGAACCGCTGAAGCTGATCACGCCGCAGTTCGAGGTGCCGCTGCCTGCACTGCAAGCTGCCGTGAGTTGAGGGTTTTTTTTCTGTCGACAGCGACAGCGTGGTCATTTCATTACCTTTTTTCTCTTCTCTATTTTTTTTTTTTTTAAATTTTCAAAATGAAAAATCAAACTATATTTCATCCAATAAATTGGTTAAATTCACAAATACAGTTTTGGAAAATGTTAGAGCAGGTCTAGCTCATTCATTCATTCATATTGGGCTTAACGACGCACTGAACTGATGGCAAAGATCTGTTGACGTCGATGAATGATATACGAGATGTTGAGGGATGAGCTCGAAGATTATTTCATTAGGTGTTTTTGGATAGTGAGAAGGAATCGGTTGTTGCCTGTTGTTAAGGAATCATCCTAGTATTCCCACGGAGGAAAACCATGAAAAACTCCCGTCAGGATGATCGACCATGGTGGGAATCGAACCCTGATATCTTGGATGACGGTTCAGTCGACCACTCGTCTCAGTGCCTAGCTCGTGGAAGACTAGGTTGGAACTTCCGAGGTAAAATAATTATATACCCTACTTCTGTCCACGAAAGAAGAGGATCATCTACCAATACAACAAACACAAATATCACCGTATGTATATTCAGTAATACTCACACTATTTTCATTTCCTACCCTCGTCTCACGCAGGTATTCCCCCCGCTGTTCCGCGACCTGCCCCTCCCCCCCCTCGAGCTGTTCGACCTCGACGACGCGTTCCGGTCGGAGCGAGCCCACCTCGCTCAGCTGGCCAACAAGTGCATGGCGAGCGGCGACTCGGGCGACCGACAGTCCGATCTCGTCTACTTCGTCAAGGAGTGCGGCCGAGTCGTCGGGATACGGACCGACCCGTCGAGCACGGACGTGGAACTCGACGCCAAGCAGGTGCTCTACGAGATGTGCTCGCTCATCAACGAGTACAAGAAGCTGCCGCAGACGGGAGATGCCGGGGCGGACGACGACGCGGAAGATTGAGATGATTTTGACGGGTTGTTTCTTGAGGGAGTTTTTTTAGTTTTTAGATGAATAAATATTGTTTTACATGTACTATTTTTATGTATAGAATTAATTGAACAATTGAAGATTATTATGCACCAATATCATAAAATAAATACTTTCCATGCTCTACAGTCAATTATAGGCTAGTGAAAATGAGCGAGAATTTATGAAAATTAGATGAAGACTAGGCCTACAATGCTTTATTAGTGATAGGCCCTATTATCGAGTTGTGCATGAACACAAAACATGTGTGAGCAAACATATTTACTAAGATTGAATCTAGAAATAAATTTGGAAATGTAGGCCTACTGTACATTTAACTACTTTTTTTTATCAATTGCACGTTCTACATACAAAAATAGCCTTGGATTATAGCTGTTGTTGTGATAATGCAAGGTATAAAGTTGATATTTAATACAAAACTAATAGGCCTATTCATTCAATCAAATATTAAATATGTTTTGTAATGGTATCTGTTTAGGATGTGGTTTTGTTGGACTCATTTCTTTTGATTTCTTGTAGCTGAACTACGGTATTCCGTCCAGAAAATGACTTGCCTGTTAACATTAGAGTAGGAAAGAAAGATGATTTATTCATGTGCAATAATGTCATCACAGTGCAATTTTATATTTTACTTCCAAAAATGAAGTAGGCCTACTAAAAAGCAAACACAAAGTTCCAGAATCTACTACGTACTTCATTTCAAATATTCTTTGCATCTAGGTGTCTACATCTTCAATTTGTTCATGCAGATTGCATTCTGTATATTGATGTTTGTTTTGTATGTACCTAGTTATATAACCTTAGAGGCCTATATAGAATATAAGTGAAATTAATTTATTTTAGATTGGTTATTTATTACAATTGTGTTACCGGTACTCAATATGTGATTACAATTTTTATCTAGTCATTATCAATTATAAAGATTGGTTGAGTGAGAATTTGGGTCTGTTATTTTATTTACCATCCAAGTTGGAAGGCATATCATTCCCCGATTATTGTTCCGCTGTGACGTCGTCATATTCACATTACCACCGTTCAGTATATAGTATAATAAATTAGATGATATATATGGACGAGCTATAAACCAGATCGCGTACTTCCGGTTACTTCGATGATAGATTACTTACAGAGATATGTTACTCCTGCGGGCAACTATCGACATATGCTCGTTCCGATCTCGGCGGCCATATTGAACCTTTCGGTAGGCCTGCACCCGACAACAATCAGCTTAAACAACAAACATGGTTGTCAATTACATGGCCCTCTTCAAGTACAGTGAAACCTCCATGCATCATTCCCGGATCCATCGTTTTCCTGCTTGTATCATTCATTTTTTCTAACCCCACTCTCATATAATCAATGATGAATTTGGAACCCTCTTATCGTTCCGATCCATCGTTTTCCTGCTTGTATCATTCATTTTTTCTAACCCCACTCCCATATAATCAATGATGAATTTTGCTGGATGGATCGTTTTCCTGCATGGATGGTTTTATTTTCCTGGTCCCTTGAAGAACGATAGATAGAGGTTTCAATATGGAGTTATACCTCCAAGTACGGCAGTACTATATACAACTCCGTGATATGGCGTCGTGATATGTGAGAGCTGAACGATGATGCAGACTGGAGCAACAGTGGCCATGATGTGAACGATACTTCACTGATATTTTGTTTCTTTCTATTGTCAAGTCCTCGACCTAGTCCTTCTGTACTGGTTTCTGTAAATGTTCTTTCACTCATCACTCAATTGTTTCATTATCACCCACTCATTCATAACCCATAATTCAGTTGGAAGAGTCATTACTTACTAGGCATCAGTGAAAGAAAATCAACCACGTGACTCGAGTAACTTTCTTGATATGTTGTCTTTAGTTGTCACATCACTTTCGCTTTTTGAACTTATATTCTCTACTCGAATAACAAACCAAACATTCATTTTTCTATACTAAATCTTTATTGTAGCTATTTGTTGAAGAAACAACAAAGAGCGAAATATGACTACTGTACAAGTAACTAATGAATAATAATTGACTGGTTGATTGTCATTAACAATCAGTCTTAACTAGAGACAGACCGATTCCTATTTTTTATATTTCTGAATTTACAGTTTAAAGTCACAGTTCTTGAAAAATATTTGACCTATTCCGATTGTCTACTAATTAGAATATTTCACGAATATTTCAGGACGACCTGCATTACAAATAGGCAAGAAAAAGTTCGAACAAATGACAGATAATAGGCCTAGCAAGTGCTGTGTTAAAATCCAGCCATGATAAACAAATGGTACCCATCTTGTTTGAATATAAGAAGTCTTTTTTATTGGTACTCTACACCAATAGGAAACTTTGTTATACCAGATTAGAACCAATTAAAATTTGAGCATTACAAACAACTACGTTCCATTTCCGAAATGATCGGAATCGTTCAAAGTGAACATAAAATAGAAGAATTGCTCTTCTTGAAAAATCGTAGGAATCACGATAATCAGAATCAGCCCGCCTCTAGTCGTAATTATTAATCCCTAACAAGTGCGATGCACAAATATAGTACACACGACCGCGTGCAATTCTCATTCAAGCGAATGGATCCCAATCTAACCAACGATGCTTTTGCTTTTGATTCTAAAAACAATCACATTCTTGGCTATTGAATAACACGACTTGGAATGCCATCCTCTCAAATCTAACCCTCCCTTTCCCAACTCATCTCCTTGTTTGACCTTTGCTCGGTGCCACTCTGGTCTCAACCCTCGCCCTCTTCCTCCTCGTCGAACTCTCCCTCCTCCTCTGCGGTAGCGTCCTGGTATTGCTGATACTCGGAGACCAGGTCGTTCATGTTGGACTCGGCCTCGGTGAACTCCATCTCGTCCATGCCTGCAACGGTCAACGAGAGATGTGATATGGACTTGAATAACGTCGCGTTACAAGGAAGTAGAAAACTATTGAATGTAAACCAGTACTCACACCGTTTTTTATTCTCGTGACTTATTTCTCATATGATAACTATAATCCAAGCTATAATTCAAGCTTTAATTTCAAGTTTGGTTGAAAACTTGTGAACACATTCATGCAAACTTACAAAGGTCCTTGATTCTTGAATCTAATTGATGAATTTGAAATATTGAAATTTATAAATAGGCCTAGTGTACTGTTTTCGATAAAATCCAGAGACAAGAATCATAATCTTGAATTCTGTGTTTAACGAATGTCTTGCAGACATATCCTAAGGCCCGTTTGTATCAAACTTTCATTCCTAGGCTTATCTCAAATCTGAGTTTGAAGTTGATCAGTTTGGATAGCTTATATTTTTTTCTATAATTTCAGGTACTTCTCAGATTGAAACGTTAATAAAACAGCACCAAGAGATATTAGGATGTAATAAAAACAGATTTGTTTGTGTGTTTTAACTGTCATGGTGATGAGATATTTACCTTCTCCCGTATACCAATGAAGGAAAGCCTTCCGACGGAACATCGCAGTAAACTGTTCCGAGACCCGTTTGAACAGTTCCTGTATCGACGTCGAGTTACCAATGAAAGTGGCCGACATCTTCAAGCCGCGCGGCGGAATATCGCAAACGGCGGTCTTGCAATTGTTCGGGATCCACTCGACAAAGTACGAACTGTTCTTATTCTGTACGTTCAACATCTGTTCGTCAACTTCCTTCATGGACATCCGACCGCGGAACACGGCGGCGACGGTGAGATAACGCCCGTGCCGCGGATCGCAGGCGGCCATCATGTTCTTGGCGTCGAACATTTGTTGGGTGAGCTCGGGAACGGTGAGCGCACGGTATTGTTGACTTCCTCGAGAGGTGAGGGGAGCGAAGCCGGGGATGAAGAAGTGGAGACGGGGGAACGGAACCATGTTGACGGAGAGCTTGCGTAGGTCAGCATTGAGTTGGCCGGGGAAACGGAGACACGTAGTTACTCCTGTGAAACGATTTTTAAAAATTAGTATTGAATATAGATATTTCTGAGTAGGTAAATTATGTAGGACTACACATACAAACGTATTGATGCATTGATGTAATTTTGGAATTCCCCTTTACTGTGCATACTCTTTACTTTCCAAAGAATACTGATTCTTCTGATGAAATTTGTCTTTTAAATTTCTGTAAGATTTGTTCTCTTGGAATTTTATTAATCGGTCATTATGAGAGGAAGAAAATGGATATTTTTAATGTTGCTTAACGACACCTTAAACAGCCAAGTCACCGTAAATGTAAGGATATGAAAGAGCAACAAAAGATGAAACGATGACGTGACAGTAAGTAAATGGACGTTTACAAAAACTCATGCCTTATGCAGGACTCGTCCCATGCCTGACTGGTCTTCATTTTCATTTATTCATTCATTTCATTTATTTATATTTTCCTGAAATATTTCTATTTGCTTTTGTGTGACAGAGTGAGATTTTTAAGACAATATTCTGAGAAAATTTTGTAAAGTAGACCATTTTGTAAATTTATCTTTTCGAGATAATTTGACCAAATTGATGGAGCCACCATGACTATTACCGTAATTTTCTATAAAGAACCGTTATTGGTCCGTGACTTCGAAACATATACAGGACTATAAAATGTTCCCTCACCGGACATTGTCGCGGACACGAGGTGGTTGAGATCGCCGTAGGTCGGTGTGGTCAGCTTGAGCGTGCGGAAGCAGATGTCGTAGAGGGCCTCGTTGTCAATGCAGAACGTCATGTCGGTGTTCTCCACCAGTTGGTGGACAGACAGCGTGGCATTGTACGGTTCGACCACTGTGTCTGACACCTGCAAACATCGCATCGACAACTGGTACAAAAGTTGATCTAAACGTATTCTTTCCACGAAAGAAGAAGGTCTACTAACCATAGATATAAATGACTGAGATACGTTAATCAACGTTAAGAAGGCGTACATATTTGTGTCTTGGCAGTAACTTCACACCGCTTTGCAAACCAGGAAGTTTCCGCCATATTGGACATTCTCTAAGTAATTCCTTTTATATTTTTACATCGATAATGTATTAGTATAGAAGGCCTTGCTTGCGAACTATTTGTGAAGGTCCAGTATGGCCGCCGAGATCGGAACGAGCATATGTCGCTAGTCGGTCGCAGGAGTAACGTATCTGGGTAAGGTGATATTTACCAACATAACAATAACAAAAATATCCTGGATAGGTGCGTTATTTTCAAGGTATTGTACTTTTGACGGACGAGATTTACGTTAAGAAATGCAACTAAATCTTCCAATCTGTTCCAATTTTTGAAGATAATAATCCCGCAATCCCACGACTAATGCACTGACCTTGGGCGATGGCACCACGCTGAACGTGCACATGATCCTGTCCGGATACTCCTCCCGGATCTTGGAGATCATCAACGTGCCCATCCCGGCTCCAGTCCCGCCTCCCAGCGAGTGCGTCAACTGGAAGCCTTGCATGCAGTCGCAGCTCTCCGCCTCCTTGCGGACAACGTCGAGCACCGAGTCGACCAACTCGGCTCCCTCGGTGTAATGACCCTTGGCCCAGTTGTTGCCGGCACCCGATTGGCCGAACACGAAGTTGTCCGGGCGGAAGATCTGGCCAAACGGGCCGGAACGAACAGAGTCCATCGTGCCGGGCTCCAAGTCGACAAGGATGGCGCGGGGTACGTATTTACCACCTGAAAGCAGTGTATGTGTTACCAATGTTGTACCGGTACATGGGACAGGTCTCTTGAAAACGTACCATGATCAATTATTCCAAAAATCATGGTTATTGTTTGCTTAACGAACTCAGCAACAGCTGGGTCATTCGGGGGAAAAAATGTATGCCAAAAATATAAAAATTATTGGTTATTTCTAGAAGTCTAATATCTGAAACTGGAATTTTGAAATACGTTCAATGGCAATAATCCCGTAACATAAAGTGTGTAAAATATCAAATGTGATGTAAAATACGTATTTTGAGTAGGATGAAGGAGACTGAGACGACACAGTGCATTTTGCAATATACCGGTACCCACTTCAATGCTAGTCTTTCAAATGATAGGAAATTGTTGTAGTAATAATTGCATTCAATTATAGTCAACAGTTTATTTTGTATTTCACCTGTGGCCTCGTTGAAGTACACATTGATTCTCTCCAACTGCAGATCGGAGTCTCCGTGATAGGTTCCTGTCGGATCGATCCCATGTTCATCGGAGATCACCTCCCAGAACTGAAAACGAGAAACACGTTTCAATCTTATTCATGTCATTACCATACTTGTAACCCCACATAACCCTACTTATTTAATTTGGTTGAGTACAATCAGTACATGGTGACCATTCCAGTTGATTTCAACAACTAAAAACGTGATTAAAAAAAAAATCTTCTGAAGAGCCGAGCCATTGGATATTGATATACACTTTCTATATACTTTCATATTTTTTCATGAAGGCTTCACTCTTTTGTGTCTAGAATTGAAACAAACTGAATTTAAACTTCCTTCTATAGGTCTATTATTGATGCTAATTTTGTGATAATGGCTTCTGGAATAAGGAAATTTTGAAATTAATCAATTTTTATTCAGTAATGTAGTAAGTGGCGATTCATTTTTCACCCGTGGATGATTTGAATTCGCCTGAAAATTGATCAAGGACCAATGGACCATATTAGTATATTTTTATTCAGGAAAAATAGTTTTGACAAACTCAATGACTACATTGACAATTTCACATCGATACCAAGGGCTCATACATTTAAATAAAAAATCATATTGGGTTTAACGACGCAATGTAGGTCTACTGAAGACTAAGATCTATTGGCATCGGTGAATGATGAGATGATCAGATGAAAGGTTATTTTATCACGTGTTTTTAGATAGTGAGAAGGAGTCGGTCGTGGCCTGTTGTTAAGGAACCATTCAGGTCAATGGAAAACCAGGAGAAAGCCCTGTCTTCTATGGCCGGAGTCGAACCCAGTTCCCTGAATGACGGTTCAGTGGGCTAGCCACACGACCACTCGTCTCAGTCATGAACTTGAAAAACCGGGTCCATACCACAAGATTTTATGACTTTGAAATGTGCTTTATAAACCGTGGACATGATAGAGTAGATTTAAATACTAACTTGAAAGTCATGAACTTGAAAAAACGGGTCCATACCACAGGATTTTTCCCTTTGAAATGTGCTTTATATACGATAGTGGATTCAAATACTAAAATTAATTAATATAATAAGTGGACATCCATTTTTCAACCGTGGAAAATTTGATTTCGCCTGAGAATTGGCCCAAGTCCATATTAGTATATTTTATTCAGGACAAATATCTATGGCAAACTCGATCAATGACTATAGGCCTACTTAAAATTTCATATCGATGCCAAGCTTTAGGCGCATACACTCTAATAGACCCTATAGGCTTGGTCCACACCACAATTTTGTTTTTCACTTTTCAATGTGTTTTTATATACCGTGGTCTTTATAAACTTGAAATAACTAATTACCTTCGCTCCAATTTGATTACCACATTGGCCAGCTTGCAAATGAACAATTTCACGCATTTTCTCTTGTATTTCAAATTCAATCTAGTTTTCAAGAGGTACAAATAATCGCGTCCAGTCAACAAAAGTGTTGTATGATTTTTGTTTATTTCGAAAACAAAATGCTTCTAACTGGGCCTACATTGTTACGTCATCAAATATCACGGCATCCTGGAATTGAAATACACTGGGAATAGACAGCCACATGGGTATAGAAGTCTACCTGTTGCTGGCAGAAAGAAAATCGATTCTACAGTGTTGGCGCTCGGACCTTGGACTTATACTGTTACGGTCCGAAAGTCCATGCTCAGACGAAAAAGTCGTAACCCATGGCGGGCGTTGTTGTTGTTGTTGTTGTTGTTGTTGTTGTGGTTGTTGTTGCTGCTGCGAGTTGTCTGAATTGATGACAGATTACTAGATTCAAACACAACCAAACAAATCTAACCCAAACTAATTTATTATAACTAATATCTATATAATTCAAGAATAATATGAAAAAGAAGATTAAGATAAGGAGAAGATTCAAGATTTTTTTCTCCTGAATGCAAATGTTTGAATTGTTTTCAAACCCTGAAATTAGTCCCCGAGATTTATTGTTTGTTAAATGACTTATTTCATTTTCAATTATTCCTTTGGGATGGTAAGATTGCCCTTGTGGTGCCCCGTTCAAACGATCCTATCTTTCATCCTTAGCCTTAACAGGGGAACAATGGTTTTGTATCAAGTTTCGATGTTATTGAAAAAAAGAAGAAAGATACCGGTACTCCCAAATAACCTAGCTGTAGGTGTGGTATCGTGACGTAAACAATAAACATTTTTTCATCCACAAATACGATTTTTTTTTCAATTAAGAAAGTGTTCTATAATTTCATGAGATGCTCAACAGTCCCGCCCCCGCCCCCACCCCCGCCCCTAAACACCCCGCCCAACAGGTCATTCACAAGCAACCCTACACCCTCCTCACCGCCAACCCTTCCCGCCAAGTCCGCCACGCCCGCCAACGTACACATCACGTTCCATTGACTTGCGTGTCGAATTTCCCGAGCTCGAACCACCAAACTAGACTTTAGTTCAGAGTAAGCTCTCCAAGTCAATGCAGTGATCATAATACTGTCCTCAATTTCAATTAACTATCTAGAAAATGTATAGATGGAATTAACATATTTTAATGACATTAGTGAAAATGATTACAAAACTATTCGGTCAAAGGTGATCTTACGCTTCTATAATATACTATAAGTTCTACAATTCTACAAAACTATTATGGATTTGAATTGGCTACTGTCAAGTAACAAGTGAAAAGCAATCGTTACCATAGCAACAAAGTGAACTGGTGGACTACCAAACATTCTGATTGGTCAATTCCAACTGGTGGACATTGTTGTCTGTCTCTTTCAACAATGCATGACGTCACTTCAGAAGCCTCATGATTGTGATTGGTATAAGAAAGTGTATTACAAGTTTACAACAATGTGTAGCAACAATGTACAACAATATAGCCTACAAGTAGGCATATTATAGAAGTTAATATTCAAGTCCTTATATTTTTTATTGTTTTATATTTAAGTATTTAAAATGAAGAACAAACCAGAAGATTTCTACTCTGTTTCAAAACCATTCTTCATAATTTCAAGATGCCTCGGACTGTTCCCAGTCGATTATAAAAATGAAATAACTAAGAAAAGTACTAGAAAAGAATCCAACTCTTCTGTATTCATTTATATTCATTCGATTTTCATTTGTGTCCTAATTGTCGTATCTGGGATACTTAGCAGTATATATGTGCACACAAATACACAGATTTCTCATGGTAAATCTTTTGTTTACGTAACTACCGAAACAGTTAATTCTGTAGTGATGCATTTATCATGCGTTGTCTATGTACTTTTTACAACAATTAATCGGAATACGATCATCTCTCTATTTCAAGATATAGAAGTGATCGATCAGATACTGTTGACTGACAAACGCAGCTTCTATAGAAGAACTAGAATTATTAATACTGTGTTACTAGCGTCAATGGTTTTGATTGTATTCACGGTGATCCTTAGTGATTACCTTTTAGGAATCTGCATTCTAGGATTTAGATTAGTTAACTTATTAATACCTTCTTGGATTATTTATTTATTTTTTTATTATACTAATTTGCAATACATTGCTGTTGTACTTCTTCTAAGGGAGAGATTTAAAATAGTAAATTCGGAATTGAATATTCATCGTAGGAAGGTGAAACCGATTATAGATAACAATATAATATCAATCAAGTTGAATATGACTGGAAATAAGTTCACAGATGATGATGTTAAACAAAGAGAAGAAGAATTAGACGGATTTAAAATTAAAGAATTGAAAAACATTCATTTTAGTTTGTTTAAAATAGCATCTACTATAAATTGTGTTTATGGGATTCCTATGCTTGTGAATTTTATAAGTATTTTTATCAGCATACTTGATTATGAGTATGTATTCATAACATACGTCAGAGATCCGAATGCTACTTGTGGTATTTCTTTCGTGAAACTGTTTTGGTCCATCGAGTTTTCATGTCTTGCAGCTAAACTGTGTTTAATATCAACAAAAACCAGTGACGAGTATCACAATTCGGCCATTTTGATTCAGGAAATTATTGGTCAAGATGATAATAAAATGGAGCATGAATCTTTGGTTGAATATGAAAAGTTTTTGAATCAGATTTTGAATATGAAATTGAAATTTACAGCGTATGGGTTCTTTGATATTGATTTTGGTCTTTTATGTGGAATGGCTGGTGCGTTTACTACGTATATAGTTATTTTATTGCAATATCCAGAGTAAATGGTTGATTGTGAAAATATTTAATCGTATATATTTGAAGATATATATTTATCACACAATTCACTTTGTCACAGTTCGTTATGTTCTCACTAATATGCACCAAATGAAAATGTGAAAAGTTTCAATGTTCCAAATATATCAAAATGTTTTTACAGCAACAAGTAATAAAGATTTGATTAAACTAGGAAAACGCCATATATGCGTTGTTAGACGAGCGAATAGTAATAGTATGGGTAAAAACTGCTTCGAGTGGTACCAATTTAGCACATTTTATGTTTTTTCTTCAAAATGGCACACCCGATCTAGCTGACATTTTTTAGAAATGTGTATCAAAATTTAATTCAACTTCACGCGAAATTTCATTTTTCTGGATTTTTTTTCCGCTATGTTATTCTAATGGGTATTTTTGAAATTTCTAAAATTCATAAAAAAAAAAGTTACCCCCCGATAATGCCACAAAACTATAGAGATCTAAGTTAGATGAGGAACCATATTTAAAAAAGTTTGAAGTTCATAGCTGTAGCCGTTTGACCTGTGGAGAGGCGAAAAAAAAACGAGAAAAAAAAAAAACGAACACCAATTTTTTTCAGTAAGTCAAATTGAATCCTCGCTAAAGCTCGTCTAACTATGATTGATATATTGATTTCAAATTACTATGCAACGAAAAATGTAATTCCTCAATATTTCACCCTTTCTTTTGATCCACTAGTCCCCTTAATAATGTATAGGCCTATAGATCAACTAGTCTTCACCCCAAGTAAAAAACAAAAGCCATTTTGTTTTCGTGTTCATGTAGTTGATGTTTATCTATGATGTCATCAATTTGGGTAATGTGTTGACCCCTGGGTATAAAGAATAATGATGTCTGACATGCAAATGTAATAACTTATAAATAATAAATTAAACGGAGTAAGCCACTGATCGTATCAGTCATTCATTATAATACTGCCTCATTCATTAGAAAACCTTGTAAATTCTATGTATTTGTATCCAAGAAAGGTCAAAGGTCAGTAGTCCACCAATTAAATAATAACGGAAAAAGCGTAGCGAAGATCACCATGTCATTTTCCGGAAAAATATGTCCCCGTTTTTTTATAGCTGCCTCACGACCCCACCAAAAGCTAGGTTATACGGGGGTACGAATGAGCAGGTGATAATGAAACGATGAAGTGATGATAAGTAAGAGGACATTTACAAAAACCCATGCCTTATGCGGGACTCGAAGTCGAACCCACACCCAACGGTTACTTCAGTCTCTGAAGCGTGCCTCAGCTGACTGAGCTAACGAGGGCGGCCATCTCCGTTTTCTCACACATTTTCTCAATAAGGAAAGTTCTCATAGTATTCATTTAGTAGTCTATACTTTCACCTCTCCTGGATATAACTTTTTTCACCAGATTCAATATTATTATATTTCAGTGAGACATTCTAGAACTTTGATTATAGTGAATACCATCTCAGTATCCATGGTTACTAACCAAACTACATAACAGCGATAAAATTGTATAATAAAGCAAGCTTTAAACACAAAATGTCGTCCAAACGCCGATCCAAACCGAAAACAAACGATCTCTTATTCTTCACTTTAACTGCTAGTTATGTCGTGCTAACCTGTGGATTGGGTTTGATCGTCGACCAGATAGTTGTCGGCATCTACCCGTCGAGTTCTCTTCATCCAACGGACGCCGATTACGTGCGATTTGTGGGGATGATGTTGTTCATCTATGGCGTTTTCGTGATAGTGGTCAATGAAAGCGCAGTTCGTTTGAACGTAGAGTTCAGTGAAAACAAGTTCAGGCCAACGCTTTGTCCGGAGTTCTGTGGTTGGATTATATTCGCTACTATTGCTGTTATTCTAGGTAAAGCTGATAATATTCGGTAGAATTACTGAGACACTGAGCACGCCTGTTTGTGTTTTATTCCCAACCTCGCCCACTAACCTAACCGACATATCACCCCCTTCTAAACAACGGCTTCAACCCCCCCCCCCCCCCCACTAACCTAACCAACAAAAATCACCCCCTCCAGCACCCCCCTCCCAAATAACGGCATCAACCTCCCTCACTAACCTAACCGACATATCACCCCTCCCCAAAGATGGCATCAATCCCCCCCCCCACTAACCTAACCAACAAAAATCACCCCCTGCAGCACCACCCTCCCAAATAACATGCAAAAACCATCAGATTCAATTGAGTTTAAAACCTATTAAAAACAACCATTTTCAACCTCACGCGACTTTTTCTGAAAGAAATAAACAAGATCTTTCAGAAAACATCAACAAAAACTCCAATTGGCGATGCTCTTTTGGAAGAAATACAAATAATGCAAATAAACAGTGATGCGGTCGGATCGTATTCGCTACTATTTCTGGTATTCTTTGTAGGTAAAGCTGATGATATTCTTACAGGGGAATATTTTGGAAAAAATGCAATTAATATAATTACAGTTCATAAATATACTTAAATGAAAAATATATAAAAAAACGGATGTACGAATGATAGCCAAGGGTGATAACATCCAATTCGATTATTATCGATCACCCGGTCAATATTCACTTTTCATATTTTTTTATTTTTTTTATTTTTTTAATAACATCGAAACTTGATACAAAATCATTGTTCCCCAATTAAGGCTATGGATGGAAGATTAGATCGTTTGAACGGGGCACCACGAGGGCGATCTTACCACCCCAGAAAAACATAAAACTGAACTTAACTCCATCTGCTCAGGTTATTGCTATCTCATCAACCTCCCGTCTACATACGGCCGTCTACGTCATCACCTCCAGGAATCCATGTTCCGGGGAATGAACCTGTACCTCCGGGACCCCACCTGGAAGGAGGTGTACGATGACCTTCAGTCCACGGCAGAATGCTGCGGGGTCAAGAATCACACCGACTGGAAAGGCACCGCATGGATGGCAAGAGATAAATTCAGAGAAGGGTCAAGAATGATGCTGGCTTATTTGAAGGTAATAAAGGTTCCGGTTCCGGTTCTAATTTTCTCAAATAAAGGTTCCGGTTCTGGTTCCGGTTCTACGTTTAAAAAGGTTCTGGTACCGGTTCCATAGTGTGAATAAGGGTTCCGGTTCCGGTTCCACTTGCTAAATGCTTTCATAAGTTTTTTCCTTGCTTGTAGTGGTTCTACTTTTGGTGGTTTTCGACACTTTGTTTTGTTTGTCCAGCTGCCGGGGACAGATCTTTCCCCTCACACTAGGTCACAAAGTTATAAACAAAATGAGTAAATAATGAGTCTGAATCAGGTATTGAGAACCTTTGAAGAACCTTTATGGAAACCTCAAAGAACCTTTAAGAACCCAAGATATTTAGAGGTTCCGGTTCCGGTTCTTGAAAATCAATAATAAAGGTTGCGGTTCTGGTTCCAGTTCCCCCAAAATACGGGTTGTCCCAGGTTCCGGCTCCGGTTCCGTTTCGGGTACCTGTTTCATATATATTGTCACGGTGTATTTCGCCGGACACGGGGAGACGTCGATCTTGAGGACGGGGATCGGAGATAACGTAGTGAACTATAAGTTTACTTCTGGCGTGCATTGCAGCTAGGATAATCGATTGCAAAAACGAAAATTAATCCCCAGCCAACCTTAGACGCCGTCCAAGTACAAAATTACATTCCAGAGGCAATGCTATTTGTACCTAGACGGCGTCTAAAGTGGACCGGGGTTAAACTTCATTCTGCAATCCACCCAAGGAGTACAGAGTATAGCCATAGCAACTAAAATGGTTGAGGCATAACAAACAAATTCCAAATTTGTGATTGGATAACAAAATTTAAGTGGGTATTGTTATACACTTATCACTAGCAGGTTTACTACGAATTGAAAAAATCTGAACAACAATTTCCTCTCTTGATACTTCGCTAATTTGTACATTTGCAAATCGACCCCACCCGACAATTCAGGGTACGAATGAGCGGATGATAGATGACTGATACTTGTGGAAGAAATGGGTGGTCTAAGTTCGAAGAAATTATCGAAGTGTTAACGTGAATACATACATCTTCCAGTTACGATATGGCTTGTGAATAGAGGTGGTGGAAATGAGACAGTAGACATAATTGTGAAGCGATGAGTGATCACTTTCTCAGAGTGCTGTACTCTGATTCTGAAGACTACCGCATATGTCCGCGTTTAAACATTTATTTAATTACAACCATTGCTCTCATCGGTCTGAAAATGTTATTTCATGTATGAATAGGGATGAATTGACCATTGTTATTTGTCAGAATATTCTGAAAATCATATTCCGGTTTTCCCGTTTTCTGGACACAGGTTACCGCACATGCCCGCCTTGAAACATATATTTATTACAATCTATTGCTCTCACGGTCTGAAAATGTTATTCTGATGAAAGAATAGGGATGAATTGACAATCTATATTTGTCAGAATTTTTGGAAAATCACATTCGAATTTTCCCGTTTTCTGGACTCAGGGTAACGCACATGCCCGCGGTGAAACATATATTTAATTACAACCATTGCTCTCAACGGTCTGAAAATGTTATTTAATGCAAGAATAGGGATGAATTGACAATCTATATTTGTCAGAATTTTTGAAAAATTACATTCGATTTTCCCCGTTTTCTGGACTCAGGGTAACGCACATGCCCGCGGTGAAACATATATTGATTACAACCATTGCTCTCAACGGTCTGAAAATGTTATTTGATGCAAGAATAGGGATGAATTGACAATCTATATTCGTCAGAATATTTGGAAAATCACATTCGAATTTTCCCGTTTTCTGGACTCAGGGTAACGCACATGCCCGCGGTGAAACATATATTTAATTACAACCATTGCTCTCAACGGTCTGAAAATGTTATTCAATGCAAGAATAGGGATGAATTGACAATCTATATTTGTCAGAATTTTTGGAAAATCACATTCGAATTTTCCCGTTTTCTGGACTCAGGGTAACGCACATGCCCGCGGTGAAACATATATTTAATTACAACCATTGCTCTCAACGGTCTGAAAATGTTATTTGATGCAAGAATAGGGATGAATTGACAATCTATATTCGTCAGAATTTTTGGAAAATCACATTCGAATTTTACCGTTTTCTGGACTCAGGGTAACGCACATGCCCGCGGTGAAACATATATTTAATTACAACCATTGCTCTCAACGGTCTGAAAATGTTATTCCATGCAAGAATAGGGATGAATTGACAATCTATATTTGTCAGAATTTTCTGAAAATCACATTCGAATTTTCCCGTTTTCTGGACTCAGGGTAACGCACATGCCCGCGGTGAAACATATATTTAATTACAACCATTGCTCTCAACGGTCTGAAATGTTATTTAATGCAAGAATAGATATGAATTGACAATCTATATTTGTCAGAATTTTTGGAAAATCACATTCGAATTTTCCCGTTTTCTGGACTCAGGGTAACGCACATGCCCGCAGCGAAACATATATTCAATTACAACCATTGCTCTCAACGGTCTGAAAATGTTATTTAATGCAAGAATAGGGATGAATTGACAATCTATATTTGTCAGAATTTTCGGAAAATCACATTCGAATTTTCCCGTTTTCTGGACTCAGGGTAACGCACATGCCCGCGGTGAAACATATATTTAATTACAACCATTGCTCTCAACGGTCTGAAAATGTTATTTAATGCAAGAATAGGGATGAATTGACAATCTATATTTGTCAGAATTTTTGGAAAATCACATTCGAATTTTCCCGTTTTCTGGACTCAGGGTAACGCACATGCCCGCGGTGAACATATATTTAATTACAACCATTGCTCTCAACGGTCTGAAAATGTTATTGATGCAAGAATAGGGATAAATTGACAATCTATATTTGTCAGAATTTCTTGAAAATCACATTCGAATTTTCCCGTTTTCTGGATCTCAGGGTAACGCACATGCCCGCGGTGAAACATATATTTAATTACAATCATTGCTCTCAACGATCTGAAAATGTTATTCAATGCAAGAATAGGGATGGATTGACAATCTATATTTGTCAGAATTTTTCGAAAATCACATTCGAATTTTCCCGTTTTCTGGACTCAGGGTAACGCACATGCCCGCGGTGAAACATATATTTAATTACAACCATTGCTCTCAACGGTCTGAAAATGTTATTTATTGCAAGAATACGGATGAATTGACAATCTATATTTGTCAGAATTTCTGGGGAAATCACATTCGAATTTTCCCGTTTTCTGGACTCGAGGGTAACGCACATGCCGGCGTATAACATATATTTAATTACAACCATTGCTCTCAACGGTCTGAAAATGTTATTTAATGCAAGAATAGGGATGAATTGACAATCTATATTTGTCAGAATTCTTGGAAAATCACATTCGAATTTTTCCGTTTTCTGGACTCAGGGTAACGCACATGCCCGCGGTGAAACATATATTTAATTACAACCATTGCTCTCAACGGTCTGAAAATGTTATTTGATGCAAGAATAGGGATGAATTGACAATCTGTATTTGTCAGAATTTTTGGAAAATCACATTCGAATTTTCGCGTTTTCAGGACTCAGGGTAACGCACATGCCCGCGGCGAAACATATATTTAATTACAACCATTGCTCTCAACGGTCTGAAAATGTTATTTAATGCAAGAATAGGGATGAATTGACAATCTATATTTGTCAGAATTTTTGGAAAATCACATTCGAATTTTCCCGTTTTCTGGACTCAGGGTAACGCACATGCCCGCGGTGAAACATATATTTAATTACAACCATTGCTCTCAACGGTCTGAAAATGTTATTCAATGCAAGAATAGGGATGAATTGACAATCTATATTTGTCAGAATGTTTTGAAAATCACATTCGAATTTTCCCGTTTTCTGGACTCAGGGTAACGCACATGCTCGCGGTGAAACATATATTTAATTACAACCATTGCTCTCAACGGTCTGAAAATGTTATTTAATGCAAGAATAGGGATGAATTGACAATCTATATTTGTCAGAATTTTCTGAAAATCACATTCGAATTTTCCCGTTTTCTGGACTCAGGGTAACGCACATGCCCGCGGTGAAACATATATTTAATTACAACCATTGCTCTCAACGGTCTGAAAATGTTATTTAATGCAAGGATAAGGATGAATTGACAATCTATATTTGTCAGAATTCTTGGAAAATCACATTCAAATATTCCCGTTTTCTGGACTCAGGGTAACGCACATGCCCGCGGTGAAACATATATTTAATTACTACCATTGCTCTCAACGGTCTGAAAATGTTATTTGATGCAAGAATAGGGATGAATTGACAATCTATATTCGTCAGAATTTTTGGAAAATCACATTCGAATTTTCGCGTTTTCAGGACTCAGGGTAACGCACATGCCCGCGGCGAAACATATATTTAATTACAACCATTGCTCTCAACGGTCTGAAAATGTCATTTAATGCAAGAATAGGGATGAATTGACAATCTATATTTGTCAGAATTTTTGGAAAATCACATTCGAATTTTCCCGTTTTCTGGACTCAGGGTAACGCACATGCCCGCGGCGAAACATATATTTAATTACAACCATTGCTCTCAACGGTCTGAAAATGTTATTTATTGCAAGAATAGGGATGAATTGACAATCTATATTCGTCAGAATTTCTGGAAAATCACATTAGAATTTTCCCGTTTTCTGGACTCAGGGTAACGCACATGCCCGCGGTGAAACATATATTTAATTACAACCATTGCTCTCAACGATCTGGAAATGTTATTTATTGCAAGAATAGGGATGAATTGACAATCTATATTTGTCAGAATTTTTGGAAAATCACATTCGAATTTTCCCGTTTTCTGGACTCAGGGTAACGCACATGCCCGCGGTGAAACATATATTTAATTACAACCATTGCTCTCAACGGTCTGAAAATGTTATTTAATGCAAGAATAGGGATGAATACACAATCTATATCTGTCAGAATTTTTGGAAAATCACATTCGAATTTTCCCGTTTTCAGGACTCAGGGTGACGCACATGCCCGCGATGAAACATATATTTAATTACAACCATTGCTCTCAACGGTCTGAAAATGTTATTTAATGCAAGAACAGGGATGAATTGACAATCTATATCTGTCAGAATTTCTGGAAAATCACATTCGAATTTTCCCGTTTTCTGGACTCAGGGTAACGCACATGCCCGCGGTGAAACATATATTTAATTACAAACATTGCTCTCAACGGTCTGAAAATGTTATTTAATGCAAGAATAGGGATGAATTGACAATCTATATTTGTCAGAATTCTTGGAAAATCCCATTGAATTTTCCCGTTTTCTGGACTCAGGGTAACGCACATGCCCGCGGTGAAACATATATTCAATTACAACCATTGCTCTCAACGGTCTGAAAATGTTATTTATTGCAAGAATAGGGATGAATTGACAATCTATATTTGTCAGAATTTTTGGAAAATCACATTCGAATTTTCCCGTTTTCTGGACTCAGGGTAACGCACATGCCCGCGGTGAAACATATATTTAATTACAACCATTGCTCTCAACGGTCTGAAAATGTTATTTAATGCAAGAATAGGGATGAATTGACAATCTATATTTGTCAGAATATCCTGAAAAGCACATTCGAATTTTCCCGTTTTCTGGACTCAGGGTAACGCACATGCTCGCGGTGAAACATATATTTGATTACAACCATTGCTCTCAACGGTCTGAAAATGTTATTTAATGCAAGAATAGGGATGAATTGACAATCTATATTTGTCAGAATTCTTGGAAAATCACATTCGAATTTTTCCGTTTTCTGGACTCAGGGTAACGCACATGCCCACGGTAAAACATATATTTAATCACAACCATTGCTCTCAACGATCTGAAAATGTGATTGATTGCAAGAATAGGGATGAATTGACAATCTATATTTGTCAGAATTTTTGGAAAATCACATTCGAATTTTCCCGTTTTCTGGACTCAGGGTAACGCACATGCCCGCGGTGAAACATATATTTAATTACAACCATTGCTCTCAACGGTCTGAAAATGTTATTCAATGCAAGAATAGGGATGAATTGACAATCTATATTTGTCAGAATTTCTGGAAAATCACATTCGAATTTTACCGTTTTCTGGACTCAGGGTAACGCACATGCCCGCGGTGAAACATATATTTGATTACAACCATTGCTCTCAACGGTCTGAAAATGTTATTTAATGCAAGAATAGGGATGAATTGACAATCTATATTTGTCAGAATTTTTTTAAAATCACATTCGATTTTTCCCGTTTTCTGGACTCAGGGTAACGCACATGCCCGCGGTGAAACATATATTCAATTACAACCATTGCTCTCAAAGGTCTGAAATAGTTTTTTATTGCAAGAATAGGGATGAATTGACAATCTATATTTGTCAGAATTTTTTGAAAATCACATTCGAATTTTCCCGTTCTCTGGACTCAGGGTAACGCACATGCCCGGGTTAAAACATATATTTCATTTACAACCATTGCTCTCAACGGCCTGAAAATGTCATTTATTGCAAGAATAGGGATGAATTGACAATCTATATTTGTCAGAATTTTTGGAAAATCACATTCGAATTTTCCCGTTTTCTGGACTCAGGGTAACGCACATGCCCGCGGTGAAACATATATTAAATTACAACCATTGCTCTCAACGGTCTGAAAATGTTATTCAATGCAAGAATAGGGATGAATTGACAATCTATATTTGTCAGAATTTCTTGAAAATCACATTCGAATTTTCCCGTTTTCTGGACTCAGGGTAACGCACATGCCCGCGGTGAAACATATATTTGATTACAACCATTGCTCTCAACGGTCTGAAAATGTTATTTAATGCAAGAATAGGGATGAATTGACAATCTATATTTGTCAGAATTTTTTGAAAATCACATTCGAATTTCCCCGTTTTCTGGACTCAGGGTAACGCACATGCCCGCGGTGAAACATATATTTAATTACAACCATTGCTCTCAACGGTCTGAAAATCTTTTTAATGCAAGAATAGGGATGAATTGACAATCTATATTTTTCAGAATTTCTTGAAAATCACATTCGAATTTTTCCGTTTTCTGGACACAGGGTAACGCACATGTCCGCGGTGAAACATATATTTAATTACAACCATTGCTCTCACCGGTCTGAAATGTAATTCGATGCAAGAATGGGGATGAATTGACAATCTATATTTGTCAGAATTTTTGGAAAATCACATTCAAATTTTCTCGTTTTCTGGAATCAGGGTAACGCACATGCCCGAGGCGAAACATATATTTAATTACAACCATCGCTCTCAACGGTCTGAAAATGTTATTTAATGCAAGAATAGGGATGAATTGACAATCTATATTTGTCAGAATTTCTTGAAAATCACATTCGAATGTTCCCGTTTCCGGACTCAGGGTAACGCACATGCCCGCGGTGAAACATATATTCAATTACAACCATTGCTCTCAACGGTCTGAAATCTTATTGGATGCAAGAATAGATATGAATTGACAATCTATATTTGTCAGAATTTCTGGAAAATCACATTCGAATTTTCCCGTTTTCTGGACTCGAGGTAACGCTCATGCCCGCGATGAAACATAAATTTAATCACAACCATTGCTCTCAACGGTCTGAAGATGTTATTAATGCAAGAATGAGGATGAATTGACAATCTATATTTGTCAGAATTCTTGGAAATCACATTCAAATTTTCCCGTTTTCTGGACTCAGGGTAACGCACATGCCCGCGGTGAAACATATATTTAATTACAATCATTGCTCTCAACGGTCTGAAAATGTTATTCAATGCAAGAATAGGGATGAATTGACAATCTATATTCGTCAGAATTTTTGGAAAATCACATTCGAATTTTCGCGTTTTCAGGACTCAGGGTAACGCACATGCCCGCGGCGGAACATATATTTAATTACAACCATTGCTCTCAGCGGTCTGAAAATGTTATTTAATGCAAGAATAGGGATGAATTGACTATCTTTTTTTGTCAGAATTTTCTGAAAATCACATTCGAATTTTCCCGTTTTCTGGACTCAGGGTAACGCACATGCCCGCGGTGAAACATATATTTAATTACAACCATTGCTCTCAACGGTCTGAAAATGTTATTTGATGCAAGAATAGGGATGAATTGACAATCTATATTTGTCAGAATTTTCGGAAAATCACATTCGATTTTCCCGTTTTCTGGACTCAGGGTAACGCACATGCCCGCGGCGAAACATATATTCAATTACAACCATCGCTCTCAACGGTCTGAAAGATGTATTTATTGCAAGAATAGAGGATGAATTGACAATCTATATTCGTCAGAATTTCTGGAAAATCACATTACGAATTTTCCCGTTTTCTGGACTCAGGGTAACGCACATGCCCGCGGTGAAACATATATTTAATTACAACCATTGCTCTCAACGGTCTTGAAATGTTCTTATTGCAAGAATAGGGATGAATTGACAATCTATATTTGTCAGAATTTTTGGAAAATCACATTCGAATTTTCCCGTTTTCTGGACTCAGGGTAACGCACATGCCCGCGGTGAAACATATATTTAATTACAACCATTGCTCTCAACGGTCTGAAAATGTTATTTAATGCAAGAATAGGGATGAATCGACAATCTATATTTGTCAGAATTTTTGGAAAATCACATTCGAATTTTCCCGTTTTCAGGACTCAGGGTGACGCACATGCCCGCGGTGAAACATATATTTAATTACAACCATTGCTCTCAACGGTCTGAAAATGTTATTTAATGCAAGAATAGGGATGAATACACAATCTATATTTGTCAGAATGTTTTGAAAATCACATTCGAATTTTCCCGTTTTCTGGACTCAGGGTAACGCACATGCCCGCGGTGAAACATATATTTAATTACAACCATTGCTCTCAACGGTCTGAAAATGTTATTTAATGCAAGAATAGGGATGAATTGACAATCTATATTTGTCAGAATTCTTGGAAAATCACATTCGAATTTTCCCGTTTTCTGGACTCAGGGTAACGCACATGCCCGCGGTGAAACATATATTAGATTACAACCATTGCTCTCAACGGTCTGAAAATGTCATTTAATGCGAGAATAGGGATGAATTGACAATCTATATTTGTCAGAATTTTTGGAAAATCACATTCGATTTTTCCCGTTTTCTGGACTCAGGGTAACGCACATGCCCGCGGCGAAACATATATTTAATTACAACCATTGCTCTCAACGGTCTGAAGATGGTATTTATTGCAAGAATAGAGATGAATTGACAATCTATATTCGTCAGAATTTCTGGAAAACCATTGCTCTCAACGGTCTTAAATGTTCTTTATTGCAAGAATAGGGATGAATTGACAATCTATATTTGTCTGAATTTTTGGAAAATCACATTTGAATTTTCCCGTTTCAGGACTCAGGGTGACGCACATGCCCGCGCGAAAAATATATTTAATTACAACCATTGCTCTCAACAGTCTGAAAATGTTATTTAATGCAAGAATAGGGATGAATACACAATCTATATTTGTCAGAATTCTTGGAAAATCACATTCGAATTTTCCCGTTTTCTGGACACAGGGTAACGCACATGCCCGCGGTGAAACATATATTTAATTACAACCATTGCTCTCAACAGTCTGAAAATGTTATTTATGCAAGAATAGGGATGAATTGACAATCTATATTTTCCAGAATTTCTTGAAAATCACATTCGAATTTTCCCGTTTTCTGGACTGAGGGTAACGCACATGCCCGCGGTGAAACATATATTTAATTACAACCATTGCTCTCAACGGTCTGGAAATGTTATTTAATGCAAGAATACGGATGAATTGACAATCTATATTTGTCAGAATTTTTGGAAAATCACATTCGAATTTTCCCGTTTTCTGGACTCAGGGTAACGCACATGCCCGAGACGAAACATATATTTAATTACAACCATTGCTCTCAACGGTCTGAAAATGTTATTTAATGCAAGAATAGGGATGAATTGACAATCTATATCTGTCAGAATTTTTGGAAAATCACATTCGAATTTTCCCGTTTCTGGACTCAGTGTAACGCACATGCCCGCGGTGGAACATATATCTAATTGAAACCATTGCTCTCAACGGTCTGAAAATGTTATTTAATGCAAGAATAGGGATGAATTGACAAATTATATTTGTCAGAATTTTTGGAAAATCACATTCGAATTTTCCCGTTTTCTGGACTCAGGGTAACGCACATGCCCGCGGTCAAACATATATTTAATTACAACCATTGCTCTCAACGGTCTGAAAATGTTATTAAATGCAAGAATAGGGATGAATTGACAATCTATATTTGTCAGAATTTTTCGAAAATCACATTCGAATTTTCCCGTTTTCTGGACTCAGGGTAACGCACATGCTCGCGGTGAAACATATATTTAATTACAACCATTGCTCTCAACGGTCTGAAAATGTTATTTAATGCAAGAACAGGGATGAATTGACAATCTATATTTGTCAGAATTTCTTGAAAATTACATTCGAATTTTCCCGTTTTCTGGACTCAGGGTAACGCACATGCCCGCGGTGAAACATATATTTAATTACAACCATTGCTCTCAACGGTCTGAAAATGTTATTTCATGCAAGAATACGGATGAATTGACAATCTATATTTGTCAGAATGCCTGGAAAATCACATTCGAATTTTCCCGTTTTCTGGACACAGGGTAACGCACATGTCCGCGGTGAAACATATAATCAATTACAACCATTGCTCTCAACGGTCTGAAAATGTTATTTGATGCAAGAATAAAGATGAATTGACAATCTATATTTGTCAGAATTCTTGGAAAATCACTTTCGAATTTTCCCGTTTTCTGGACTCAGGGTAACGCACATGCCCGCGGTGAAACATATATTTAATTACAACCGTTGCTCTCAACGGTCTGGAAATGTTATTTAATGCAAGAATATGGATGAATTGACAATCTTTAATTGTCAGAATTTCTGGAAAATCACATTCGAATTTTCCCGTTTTCTGGACTCAGGGTAACGCACATGCCCGCGGTGAAACATATATTTAATTACAACCATTGCTCTCAACGGTCTGAAAATGTTATTTATTGCAAGAATACGGATGAATTGACAATCTATATTTGTCAGAATTTCTGGAAAATCACATTCGAATTTTCCCGTTTTCTGGACTCGAGGTAACGCTCATGCCCGCGATGAAACATAAATTTAATTACAACCATTGCTCTCAACGGTCTGAAAATGTTATTTAATGCAAGAATGAGGATGAATTGACAATCTATATTGTCAGAATTCTTGGAAAATCACATTCAAATATTCCCGTTTTCTGGACTCAGGGTAACGCACATGCCCGCGGTGAAACATATATTTAATTACAACCATGGCTCTCAACGGTCTGGAAATGTTATTTATTGCAAGAATAGGGATGAATTGACAATCCATATTTGTCAGAATTCTCGGAAAATTACATTCGAATTTTCCCGTTTTCTGGACTCAGTGTAACGCACATGCCCGCGGCGAGAAATATATTTAATTACAACCATTGCTCTCAACGGTCTGTAAATGTTATTTTACGCAAGAATAGGGATGAATTGACAATCTATATTTGTCAGAATTCTTGGAAAATCACATTCGAATTTTCCCGTTTTCTGGACTCAGGGTAACGCACATGTCTGCGGTGAAACATATATTTAATTACAACCATTGCTCTCAATGGTCTGAAAATGTTATTTAATGCAAGAATAGGGATGAATTGACAATCTATATTTGTCAGAATTTTTGGAAAATCACATTCGAATTTTCCCGTTTTCAGGACTCAGGGTGACGCACATGCCCGCGGTGAAACATATATTCAATTACAACCATTGCTCTCAACGGTCTGAAAATGTTATTTAATGCAAGAATAGGGATGAATTGACAATCTATATTTGTCAGAATTTTCTGAAAATCACATTCGAATTTTCCCGTTCTCTGGACTCAGGGTAACGCACATGCCCGGGTTAAAACATATATTTAATTACAACCATTGCTCTCAACGGTCTGAAAATGTTATTTCATGCATGAATAGGGATGAATTGCTCATTGTTATTCGTCAGAATTTTTCTGAAAATCATATTCCAATTTCTGAATTCGATATCTGAATTAGGCATAACAAAAATAGTTCCAGAAAATGCAATTTTTCAGAACCAATTTCTGAATATTTTTGAATTCTTTCCCAAATCCACAAATAATTTCTGTGATTCTTGAATCTTTTTGTGTGTACTGCAAATACCTTATACTTGACCCATGCAGAAAATTGGAGAGTTTGCATGCATAGATCTAAAGATGAAGGGACATTAAGTAACTAAAAATAACATGTGCACTATAGGCACTACTACCTCACTTCAATGCACGCACGTCATCATTCCACTTTCTAAAGCAGTGCCTTAGATCAATGAGTCAGAAGGACAACCAGTGTTGGGTAGGAACCTATCGAAAGGAACGAGTTCCCGGAAACTCGTTCATTTTAATTAGTAGTAACTTATAAAGAACTTAAGTTACCATTTTTGGGGAACTTTTGGAACGATTTGCAAGTTTCTTATACTAAGTTCTTTCACACAGACTGTACTTCAGAAATCCAAGTAAAACTGGCGGTGCCAAGATTTATTTTGTTCTATTGTATGTTGTATGCAAGTAAATTCCAGAGATTTTAATGTGAAACTGGGTGAAATTGTGGGTAAAACCCTCAACTCCATCCGGGCATATCTAATTAGCACTTCTAGGAAACTCACACGCCTGAACCTTGGACTATCCACCCCTGTTCCCAGCAACATTGCCTCCGCAATTCTTGGTAACCTTTCGGCAAAATACTCCCACTCACTAGAAAAACTCCGCGCCGGTAATTTTTCTAGTTCTTTTATTAGAACTGGAACTTTTCAGTTCATTTTTTTCTTGAGTAACTGTAACTGTAACTAGTTCCTTTTTTAGAGGAACTTACCCAACCAACACTGAGGACAACTTCCAATAATGTGTACCACGGTATTTCAATAGATTTGTTACATTGTTCCAGGTAGATGGTAGGCTGTTGCCCCCGGTTGTCCCCTTCAGTTGCTGCAAGCCCGGTATGGGAGAGCAGTGTCTACACGACTCACTACAACAGAAGGTGCTGTTTGAGATGTACGAGGAAGAACCGGAGAGAATTGATGAGTCTATTTATCAGGAAGGTTGTCTGCCGAAGATAATCAATACTTTACATATTCATGAAGTCATTACAGGGGTGCTGTTAATGGTGATATGTATTATCGAGGTGAGTTTGAAGATGGAGCTTTTAAAAGTAATTCATTTCCAGTTAACTATCGCACCGCATTGGAAACTGAAGTTTCCAGTCCCTTTGGATTCTAGTCCCGCATACAGTATGTTCTTTTAATGTTCAATTTCAATCGAATACTTTACCCTTGAAACATTTTCGACAGTAGAAAACTCCCCTTAGTTTATACATGCATATGAATTGTGAAATCATGATCATTGAAATTGTGAAGAAGCTTGGTTGAATAAATACACATGCATGTTGATATTATATCGGACGTTTCTTTATGATAGCGTTTTTCATTGACATATTGTGTAACTTGACATAATGACTGAAAAAACACAGATCCAATATATATATATATATAAAGGCCTACATATATATACATATATATATATATATATATATATATATATATATATATATATATATATATATATATATATATATAAAGGCCTACATACATATATATATATATATATATATATATATATATATATATATATATATATATATATATATATATATATATATATAGGCCTATATATATATATATAATACAAACATATACCGTCTTCCTAGCTAAGATAATAATGATAGAATCGTACCTTCTCTAGATTGCAGTCATAGTCATGAGCCTCTTCGTGTACTCTTCTGCCCGGAAAATAACATGGCGACGTCTTCGTTCATCTTCGCGGGACACCCGGAGAAAATCGAGGCGAGATATGACGTCATCATCTTCTACTAATGACGTCACGAGCTCCAGTAACGATGCGCGTGCGCAAAAGACATGTTTCTTATCGACGAAATACAACACATTGAAAAACAAAATATCTTCGTCGACGACCTCGAGGGATAGTAAAAATAACAGTTGATGTTATTTTTCAGAACTTATAGTCATTAGACGAAT